>JZLH01S0599973.1:3867-17283 GCA_001188425.1 Eucidaris tribuloides
TTTAAAATTAAGGGGTAAGGGTAGTTTTTTGCATAATTCTCATGTTTATTTATTTGTAAGGAAAATAAAATTATAATAAGCTTATTCTGCAAAAAATGAGGGGAAATTCAGCCCTCTAACTTCTTCCTATCAGATTTTACAGTGGACCAAAATATGTATCACTCTGAAAAGGGGCTTTTTGGGGGATATTGTTTGTCAAATAGCAATTTCTGTGGGTTTCCACATGTAAAGTCTGCAGTAAACTGAAGCAAATAGAGTTTCAGTTGAAAGACTGTACTTAAGCTTACTATGACATATTGAGTTTGAACAAAAACAAGGGATATGTTGTAATTTTGTGGATACTACAAACATTTCAAAGTAGGTGGAGACATTTTGTTGTCACCCCACAACAGCTATTTTTTGGCAAGAAATGTGAAAAAAAAATTATTTATTTTTTAAAAAACTGGGAAATATACAGGTTTCTAGGTTGCAAAAACTGAAAATAAAGATACTATATTCATTGATGAAAAGTGATTCTCCCCACCTAATATGTTTACATACATTTTTCAGTGAAATGGTGGTTAAATCTTGATCTTGTCATACATAGTATCAAAATACAATTTGATTTTGGATTATGTACACTTATGTCAAAGCTCATTAAATATGTAAGAAACTAAGAATAGCTAATTACGAGTTCAATGATTTTAGTAATGTTATCCAGATTTTGATCTTCAAGTATGTATGCCAAAGGGCAGAGTTCACACTTCATTAAATATGCATATGTATGCTATATGTACCCGACGAGGGGATGCTATGCTTTGCATTGTCCTTGTATTTGTTACGTTCTTCCTTGCTTCCCTCAATTATATAACATTAGTTATATAATTAGTTGTTTTCAGATATTTTTGTCAAATATTTTGTCAACTTTGTATTAGAGATCTCATCTGTTTCATGATTTTGGCTAGCCATATTGTATTGATAGTAATAACTTCCATCAATGACACTCATTTTCATACTGAGATAAAAGTAAAGATACTCAAAATTCCTTTTATGACTCTTTTACTGAGCAGACTGTGGAGCTGCAACCTGAAGATATGTCGGTGGAAAAGATCTACCAGATGCTAGATCGGCACAGTAACTTCAATGCCGGCAATCGACCCTTTGAGAATGAGGAACTCAACAACGGGGTTCGCACACTGAAATTCCTTGGTGAGTATCAGGGTGATGTAAAGATCATTCAAGATTTGCTCTGGTGGTACTATCTCTGAAGACAGATTGAGGGTTAGGGTTACACTTGGGTTTAGAGTTTAGTTAGGGTTAGGGATAGGGGTAGGGACAGGGTTGTGGTTAGGAGTAGGTTTGGGATTAGGGTTAGTGTAGGCAGTAACTGTCAGAGTTGTCACTTGAGTAAATTCATACAATCAGTCTGAATATTCAGTGTATTTAGTGATCTGCTATTAGAAGGAAGTTTGAACAGATTATTTACATTAAAATTACATGTAAATCTTTTAAAAGATTAGGTGTGACAACAGTACATGTAAATTTAACCATTATTCTACTTTCTTTGTAAAATCAGCATTAGATGTTGAATTGTTAAATGGTATTTGTTATTCCATATCAATACATTGAGATGTTATTGCTTTAACCCTTTTCCCCCACCGTGATTGACTTTTTGTGGGAGAGTGCGTCGTATGTAAGGAACTACACGGTACTGGTTGATTTACTTGCAGAACAACGCTATGTTTCATACTGCTTTCAAACTTCTTAACAGATGGATCTTAATATTGTCACTCGTACAGGAGGAGAGTTGGATAAACAACAGAAACATTGTTGGTTGAGCATATGGCTGTTAGCAATCCGCCATTAACGCGATAGGGTACTACACAGATTACTGTACCGTCGGACTAAGAAGTCTTGCCACTACAACTGTCGAGGCAACGTGAGGCTTACTCCGACGTTGACTCGAAACTGCGCCCCTCATGTTTTAGTGCATTATGTGAAGTGAACTCTCTAGTCACTTATAATGCCATAAATTGTAATTTATTCTCAGGCCTGGGAAACCCAATTTGAAATGTGAAACTTTCTTGATGAAGTTTTTCAGCATCACCGGGTACTGTGGCGGTGATTGTGCTGCTCTTTAAAACTGGACGACTAGTACCATGTTCTATCGATTTTTTTATTCTGGTCTCAGGGATAGGAAGAGAGTAATAATACTTGTGTATTGTGGATGGAATAATTCAATATTGATTGGCTGGCCCATTCTCTTTTCAAGTTAGACTTAAAGGAGTCTGTTATAGCTTGTTTTGATATGTGTAAAGTGTGTAGAGAACAATCCACATCTTGTTTTGTTACAACTAATGAAGCCTGGAATAAAATATAATTTGCTTTTAACATTTATCTTTTATATTTTGACAGGTTCCCTGGAAGGTATTAATGAGGTTCTATCTACCTTGACCTTTGTGCCCTGGTGTCCCCAGTGGCCTAGCCCACCCAGCTGGCCTCTACCAGAGAAGAGCTGGATGGTACCACCAGAACATGCTGACACACAACAACCATTCATCTGGCCACAGTGGTACTGTGAACTCTTTGTAACCAGTCTTGTCAAAATTTGAAATGCAATTAGAGATGCCTGTTTTCAGGCCAAAACATGAATCAAACTCTGGCATTTTATTTTCAAACCCTATTTCAAGCTTTTGTGTACAAAATAGGACAATCCTGTCATTAATTCGTACGGATTCACTGTGCACTTCCCCATAGATAAACTTTCAAGTGCATTGCACTGATTGTTAGTCTTTAGCTTTGCATGTGGTGTTTATGAATATGCCTGGGTCAGCCTGTGATTTTTTTTTTCACAGTAACTAAAAAATGCAGTTAGTTTAGTGCTTAATTGTGCCATGAAAGGAGAATGAAACACATTCTTTGATAATATTCTACACATGCAATAATAAATTATTTATAATAATGATCAGTTGCCTGCTGTATGGTGGATTACAACCTCATAATATGCCAGTGGCCTTTGAGCAATCATGGTGGTCTAGTAATATGATACCTGTTTAGTAACCAGGAGGTTGTTGGTTCATTCCCCACCAAAACCAGCTGTGATTTTTTTTTCACATTGACTCAAAATGCACTTAGTTTAGTGCTGAAATGCATTGTGAAGGCAAATATGAAACGTTCTGTAATAATGTTCTACCGATGCAATAATAAATTATTTATGACAATGAATTGTTTGTGAAATTGAAACAGGTTTCATCATAAAAATGTTAATTTCATTAACTTGTTTGTGAATATCATAAATGAGATCATTTGTCTTGTGAATATCATATTGTTCATACCTTGTGCCCTGCCTGACATGATGTCTTGAATGAGATGATGGACCTGGATCTTCTGTAGGTATATACCATGCGTATAATTTCATCTTGACCCTGAATAACATGAAACAGCACCCAGTCCTCAATGGGGCCATTTATTGATTATTGACTTTGTGGCCTATTTTGACAGGTACCCCCGTTTCTGGTACCCCTTCCCCACCAACCCCTGGACCTGGTGGCCCCGAGTCATGCCCCCCTGGTGGATCAACACGGCCTGCTCTGATTGGACAACCCATTTGACCATGGTTGTCCAAGAGATTCCAGCACTGACTTGCAAACAGACGGCCGAAACAACTGTTTCTACGTGGGAGGCCAACATTGATGTTGATTCTGGCTCGTATTCTCCCAAAAGTCTTGTTACCGAGTGAGTTTCTAAGCCAAGGACAAACGACATATTACACCTGTTTGGCAATAAGTCATCAAGCATTTTTTTCAAATCCTCTAAGTGGCATTGCAACTCGGTAGACTGTGCATGTGTTATTTTGGTTCCATAACATTTGCTCCAGTGACAAGTGCTTTTATGATTATTTCTTACACTAACATTAACTGTAATCCTATTCTGAATTGTAACCCCAATGGCAGCCATAACCCTAACTCTTTGTCGTCTGAGATATAGTAACTAGACCAACTCTTGCCTGAACAAATGTTGGGTCACTGATAATTGTAAATGCAATATTGACAGGACTATCATAAGGTCGTACTTAGTCACTGATTCTGCTATATTTTCCAATTGTGTGCTGTAGATATACCTATATTATACAAATATATACTGATACGAGAGTCTGGTTGAAACTATGACGAGCCCGAGGTTACGTGGACTTTACGAGGGCGTCATAGTTTCAAACAGAGACTCTCAAGATAGGATATATTTGTTTTATATCTGTCATCGAATTAACTGTGAAATTACACAAAGTAAAAAAGGGAAAATGACATGTACTTACGGTAACCCCTACAAGTAAGTGTGTGTCGCACGGCACACAGGTGTGCGATATTTTTACTTGTGGTACGGATAGGGATACAATTCCATTAACGTATACTCTAGTTAGTCGAGTACCAATTTCATAAACCTATAAAACACTAATTTAATCCTCATTCTTATTTTAACTATAATCCTAACTCAAATTTGACAAACTTAACGCAGTGTAAATCTTAAACTTTGCCAAACTTCCATACGGGCGTAGCACGCTATAATGTCTTTCACACGCATGGAAAAAAATAGCGTACGGTACATGTGTTTTTACACACGTATCATTTGGCTTTTGAATTAAGCTCAAATCGCGATCCCGCTGTCGAGAGTACAATAGTACTTTACTATTGTACTCTCTGATAGTACAATAGTACTTTACTATTGAACTCTTCGACTACTATAGTACTTTCAGAACGATTGTCTCCCAGACTCACAGAATAGTGTGTTTATTTTTCATCATGTGACATACTTTTGACCAACCAGAATTCAAGAAACTTACAATGAGGGATATAACATCTATTACTGCCCTGAAATGCATGCCATTTTGCCCTAGGAAATGTACATGGATATCTGCTCTCTGATAGTATAATAATGGTGATATGTCATTCTTAAAAAAGATAAGATTGACAGGTTTTATGCTGTTTTCTGATGTCTTGGTGACAACAAAGTCCTTTGAAAAAGATTGATGACGAATTTGTCTGAACACCAAAATTATACTTGGGCTTTTAGCTCTCATTAAAAATGTACTGTCCAGCATCTTAAATTTGTTTCCTGTCTTTAAATTGATTCCTCCCGTCTCATTCTCCTCCAGCAATCTCTTCTCCTACTTCCCACCTGAAGCAAGGAACTTTGGCATCCAGACTGTCTACCTGAGATCCTTGACCCCTGACTTGGGCATGAACTTCAGATTCAACTTGAGTGTCATCGAATCTCAGGTATGTATTGGTTGGAGTTTCTGCCTGTGAGGAAAATTACGCTGAACTCTTAACCCAGTGGGTGATTTCAAGTTTTGGATTAGTGTTATTGTTAGTGTTGGTAGACGTCAAGAGCCATTAAACCGAACTCTAACACTGTGACTCGGATTAATGGCCACTATCAATACTGTAATCGATAGCTTAACACGAGTGTTAACACGAGCGTGACGTCACATCCCTTGTTCGAGAACATGAAAACCGTGGAAAACCTGAAGAAATGTTGTAATTTCTGTATGAAATTCAAACAATCGTACTACAAATGTAACACTGTCGGAAAGGCATGTACTTCCCTCTTAATTTTGTGTATTTGACTCATTTCATTATGTCCTAGTTCCTTCACAATCTAAAATATTGTAAATTTTCTTGCCGCTTACCGCGCGCGATCGCGCTGCCATACATATTACACGTACAGCTGCGCGACCCAGCTGAGTGAGCCAAGACAAAAATAACACTAACACTAACAACGAACTTGAAATGATGAGTTCCTTAATCCCTAGGGGCTAGTGTCAGTGAATGGGACAAATGCATGTAAATCGCTAACACCAGCAACCCAGCTCGGTTCAACAGACGATTTTCAACATGATCAATAACACCAACTTCCGGAAGTGCATCATAATTTCGGGGTCAACTCGCTAACACGGATCGATTTCAAGTTTCGGATTAATGCTCGTGATATTGTTAAGATAACACTAACATGAACACTAATCCAAAACTTGAAATCACCCATTGACTCCTGGAACCGGATTTACCATGTATTAACTCTATGGGAATTACAGAATCTTGGAGGCAATGAGTTATCTTGCCAGTCGTGACTCTGGTTGTTCTACCCTAATCTGCCAATGTTAACCTGAGTTGATATTGAGGAAAAAAGTAAATAATTTCTAATAGTCGTGCTGTCCAGTACAAAATGAGACTACATTGTTTGTAAGTGGTCATTTGACAGTTGGGTATTTCTCCTTTCAAAATAATATATTTGTGCATAACTGTTTTCATATGAATTGTGTTTTATGGTTGAAAACTTTGTTTACTGTGTTGGTTTCAGTTGCAGAGCAGAAGGGGGTTATGCACAGTGGTGGAAGAGTTAATACAATGTGATGCTTAATACACTTAAGGGTGATGTGAGTGTGAAGTGTTCTTTAAGTGGTCTGATGTCTTTCTCCTAGCAGAATATTTGTCAAAGGCCAGGTTTTGTTCCTTCTCCAAGTTGGGTATACAATGTATTATATTTTCTTTTGATATCTGTAAAGTGCATGAATGCATTTTTATTTGAAATCTATAGAAAGTGGAAACTCTAATGGTGTTCAAGTCATGTTATTGTTGCAAAATGTTTTCCTTCTGAGATATGAAATTGTAACTTTTCAAACAGTATAATGCTATTCCAATATCAAAAGATTGAACATTGAAGAATGACTGTGGGGGTAGGGGTTAACAGGTTACTTGGATTATAAGCACAGAATGGTGTATGGTAGAAATGTAAAATGTGTACCCCACTTGTATGTCTTTTATGGGGTCAAACATAGGGCATATCTTGAGAGGTTTTATGAGGAATTACACTTATGTAATTACTGGTCGGAAAAAATAAGAAAAAAGAAAACTCAAAAGACGAGCAAGAAATTGGGATCCACCTTCCTCTTCTCCCCATCCCCACCCACCCCCACCCCAATCCATGCTGGAGAACAGTACCAAGCATTCCACTGGTTGTTAGCTGATCAGAATTCTAACTTTATGTATGAATGGAGTTCACATATTCAGTTTCAAATTGAATTCTGAATTGTCAACTCTGGAGTAATCGTTACATACATATATTGCAAAAATCTGGTTTTATTCTTCACAGCTTGCCACAGTTACATTTGCATCATCTGGCCTGAACTACACTGACTGTCAAACAATGAATGAGTGCAATGAAAAGCTGCAGGAGATCAGGGTGCAGTTGAAAGATGGTGTCCAGGACGTCTGTAAGGTCTCCGTTCAGGTAAATCATTCATTTGTTGCAGAGGTTCATAAACAAACAGTTGGATAAACAGATGGATATGTAAAAGTGGACATTTTCGCACGATTAATACTGCAGAGTTTGGTAACATTTCGCGTGTTTTTAATTTCATGGAGAACCGAAATACAGAGCAAGCAACCACAAGCGGCATAACGCTGCCTCTGCACCCAGCCATACACATACACAATGTACAAATACCAAAGACAATGAAAAAGTGCAAAAATTAGCTTTGCCAACAAATAATCATGTTTTTGTTTTCGTGGTATTATTACCATGCACGAAATGCACAAAAATTTCCACACTTCGAAATATTCCACGTTTGAAGTAGATAGATAGATGGCTGGATGGGTAGGTGGACAGTTAGGTATGGAAAAATGGAAAAATAGATGAATAAATAATGTGTGAATAGATGGATGGATAGATAGATAGATAGATAGAAAGATAGATAGATAGATAGATGGATAGAAAGATAGATAGATAGATAGATAGAAAGATAGAAAGATAGAAAGATAGATAGATAGATAGATAGATAGATAGATGGATAGATAGATAGATAGACAGATAGGTAGGTAGAAAAAGATTGGTACGTAGATATGTAAATAGATAAGAAAATAGGTAGATAAATGGATATGTAGATAGACATACATACATACATACATGTACATACATACATACATACATACATACATACATACATACATACATACTAGAGTTGCACGACTAAGTCGCGCGAAAAGTCTAGTCGCGACTGGCGGCCTACACGGAGTCCGACTCGACTATCGGAACGCAATAGTCGACTTTTTGTCAAAAGACGTAAAAATTGAACAGAACTACCAATCATTGTGTCATGGCAAATGATGGCATTGTGTATGTGTACGGTTACTTCATCTATTGACTCTTTATTCTTTTCCTTTACGTTTTTCATTGTGAATCGGCCATAATCTATCATTAAATAGAACTGCCAAAATGTACTTGGATCAGCCTATAATCGTGCAATGCTATCATACATGTGTTGCCGTATACGTCGCACTCACTGCGACTCCGACTGCGACACCCATGCACCCCACACCACCAATCTTGAACACACCAAGACGTTGAACACCGATAGTCGACTAATAGTCGGAGTCGCGACTATTGGTGGGCGACTAGTCGACTCTCTAAAATGCTGAAGTCGTGCAACACTAATACATACATACATACATATATACTTACCTGTATATTCAAGTAGCTGCAGCTAGCTTCATGGTAAAAACATTAAGATGGATAGACAGATCAATTGACAGGTGAATATTTATATAGACGGATGAAGAAAGGCAGATAGAAATAAAGATATTTGTATCGATAAAAGCTGAATGGAAATGTATGTGTTTACTGATGTTTTTTATTATCTCAAATTTGGCACAGGTGGACCTGTACAAAGGCAACTCACAGCGGCTGGGAGATCGTTTGGTTGTCTGGGGTTATAAGACCACAAGGGAGTGTGTGGACGTGACAGTAACTCACCCGGACTTCGAACTTCAAGTTCAGGATAATACCATACTCGCCAGTCAGGGAGAAATTGAATACCCTCTGAATGTGGAGCCAAATACTGACCAGGACATTACTGACGGTAAGAAACAATGTGATATTCATGTTTCTGTTAGAAAGATTTGAAACAAACATCAGTATATAAACTTATTCATGTCACTCACCACTCACTTACCAGGCTAAATTCGTCCGCTTGTTGCTGGATGTAGCCCTCTTCATGATCTCTCCAGGTTTTGGGGTTTTTTTTCTGGATCTGTCCTGGCCAGGTGCTAGCCATGTAAGATGTAATGTCATCCCACTATCTATGTTTTTGTCCCCCTCTGGACCTTTTCCTCTCTCTTGGTATCCATTCTGTGGCCCTTTTTGACCATCTATCATTATTTCTTCTCATTAGTTGTCCTGCCCTCATCTCCATTTTGCCACTTCTTTCACCTTTTTATGATATCTTTGGCTCGTTTGCTCTCTAAATTTCTGTATTTGTTATCCTGCTCATCGTAGTGAGATTTAATCATTCTTTCTCCATCGCCCTCTGTGCTTGTACCACCCTCCCTTCCGCCAAGTGCTAAGTTAAAAATTAATCTCACAAACATAAATTCTCTAATATGATCGTGACTATCACCATTTCATGCAAGAAGCCTACTAAATGCAAGCAGTGTAAGCCGCCTTCTGGCACACTTTTGCCATCATATGACATATCGGTAAAGTGACTTATGGTGCTTTCAATCTATTCTCGTGCCTCCACAGGAATCCTACATGAGCATCTATGCCCAGAGCACGGTCTGGTGCACCTTGAATGCTGACGATGGTCTCCGCGTCTACTACCGACCACATGGGCCCCAACATGAGCGGCATCCCCACCTTCCTCTGTGTCTCTGGTCCGGCCATACCTGCCTGCTGATGCGTGAGGACGGCCAAGCTTTACTCCTCTCAAGACCTTCAAGCGGAGACGACGCCTACGTCATGGTTTGATTATGGAGGCCGAACCACCGGCCCAGTGAGGACTGACTTTGGTGAAGCGTAAGTCAATCTGCTATGTTGGACATATTACAGGCACAATAAGTTGTCTTATTTTAGAGTTATTACCTGTATAGACTACTTACCATTTGATAGTGACATGATTATTGTAATGCCTTTTTCACCACTATCTTTTGAAAACATTCACTGGAAACCTTATTGTTACAAAAAGCGGCATCATTTAAGAAACATCATTTTAAGGTATTTGAGGTATTGTTTGGGTGCTTATTGGCACCATTTTGATTTTGAATCGGTGTGTGGTAGCACCAAGCTGGGGGTATGGTGTTAATGAAAACTCTTCCTACATCAGAATGTGCTAATAAACACTAAAAAGGGATGTCACTATTGCGACAAAATGGGAACCATTTTACTTTTTTTTTAAAATAAAAGTGTATTATGAGGCTTTTTTTAAATACAATTTATGGAATTTTCTTGGGGGTTTGGATATGATTTCAAATTCTTTCTCTTTAAGTGATATTATACATTTATAAATTAATATTTATGCATAGGCTTTATTCAATTTATGTAACAAGCATTTTGTATGTTACCCTGATTGTGTATATTTTGCATTCTTATTATATCGTATAATTGTTATGCCAGTGAACAACAAATTTCCATTTTAATGGACAATAGATATATTCAATTCAATTCATTTTTCATTCAAATTTATAGTAAGAATGAAAAAAGTCTACAATTACTTGTCTATTTGATTATGTCAATGTTGATGGAGTTTTATCATGTTTTTTCTGTGAAGTTAGTGAAGTACATATTAGTTGAGGTTATTCAACATTTTTCTGGTGGTTTCCTCCTTCAGATGTTGTCAAGCCCATGCGTCGTCTTGCAATCACCGTCCGAGTTGTGAACGGTCAGCGGCCATACCAGCCTGTTGTTCGTCAGCCCGAAGAGATGTGTGTCTCTGAGTCCAGCCCGATACCAATCAACATGACCTCCATTGTACGACGATTTATTGATGAGGAGATTGTCTCATTTTCAATGAGTGCCGACAGAGGTAGTCTGGAACTCGTCACCACAGACAAAGGCTTGTGTGAGTGAAGTAATTTCTATACACATTGTTCAATATCGCTTATCAAAGGCATCTTTTGACAACGTTTCCAGTTTAAAAAGTATTGAGTTACATGATCCCCCATGCTACTGGTGTCTTTGATAAGATCTAAAAATGAGGCCTTAAAAATAATTGAAGTTGAAAAAGACCATTTTAGTACCAACCTCAGAATATCACAGGCAAAATCTTGGGAGTTTTAGTGCAATCGTACTGACAGGGTTCGTCGTGTCTTAAGTCATACCAGAATCTTTACTGTAGTACTATAAATGTGGATATTTTTGCACTATTAATTTTTCGTGCTGGCAAAGTTTGGTGAAATTTTGCGTGTTTTTAATTTCGCAGACAGCCAAAGTAGGGCAAGCAACCACATGAGGTACAATGCTCTCTCAGTAGCTAGCCATACACGCACACATTGTCAAAACTGAGTCCAATCACTTAAAGATTGTGTCAGGGATGTGCAAGTCCATTACTTCCCTTCATTATCAATACCAAACGGTAGTTTAGTACTTACAAATGGTGTGCTGAAAGTTTTGAGATCCATACGTCATGAATTGGTGTTGTATGAGAAAAACTAATAACGACATGTTACCAGAATGTTGTTCTTTCCGTGAGTTTCAATTTTGCTCAAACTGCGAATCGCAGTTATTTTGTAACGTCGGAAGACCAGCGCAGCGCACTGATTGGTCAAACGGCTAACCTCCACACGACATTTAGCTAACGGCTGATCGGACAATTTTGGAACGGCACGTGCACGTTTGACGTCGCAGATTTTTTGAAAATGCTTCCCAGTAATTTGAAAAAGTATGAAGTTTAACCGTCCAGATTTTCACCAAAACTCAATATTTTACCCCAAGTCTGTATGAGAGGTGTTTATTTATATCAATCTTCACATTGGATATGATTTCAGCTGATTTCATTCATTTAGATGTTTTTTGACATGCAAATCAATGACACAATCTTTAACAAGAGATGCAAAATGCAAACAATTAGCTTTGCCAAAAATATTTGTGTTTTTATTTTCGGGCTAACATGGGCAAGCATAAAATGCGCGTAAATTTCCACACTGCGAAATATTCCACGTTTACAGTATTAGAAACATATCTTCAAAATGAAGTTATAACTTTGGACACACCCACCTTCTGTGAGAAGTATAGATACAAGAAGGGGGTGGCAGAACCTCCCCTAGTACACCTCTCATCAATTTCCCTGACTACATAGTGACCAGGGGGTACATTACACGAATGTGTGTTGAAGTGAATTAAACATGACTAACATCTGTGATTTGTTCTGTGGAGTGGTCCCTACAGTACAGAGAGAGAGAGAGGGGACAAAGAAAACTTTTCTTGTCTGTAGCGTTCAAACCACGTCATGTGTGCATATAAGAGAGTTTAGTAAGCATAAGATTTGAATTAACATGTCCACGCAGATTGAAGTACTGAAGTTGACATACAAGCTGTCATTCATAAAGCCCCTAATAGGTAAGGCCATAAACCTGTGGCATGTAGTAATGCATGAAAAAAGAAGTATTTGTGCTGAAGGTGGTTAACCCATAGGAGACAGTTTGATTTTAATGTAACATGCATTCTCTATAGACCGCAACTTAGTTTTCATTGGGTTAATGGAATAATTTTACTTTAAAGGTAGTTGTATACATGCACTACTTTGTTGGGTGGGAGTGTGTCTCAAAACAAAATTAGCTCATTTCAACCTAAAATGACAAGTTATAAATACTCGCAAACTATTACATTATTGAAATCAAAGCAATAATGTAATGTCTGACAGGGAAAAAATGTACAATTTTCTTTTGAATTCTTCTGCCAAATATCTTAGTAAAACAAAGAAAATGAAACAAAATCTGAGTTACATGTTTGTTTCTTATTTGTGAGCCGCTCCGACGGTAGGGGGCAAAAGTCGCAACGGACGAAATCACAGAAAACGCCAAAAACCAACCCATACCACTATTTTGGTGAAATTTTTTTTATTTCAGTTTTGAAAAGTTTGATATCTATTCTATCCAATGTGTGAATTTCAGCTTTGGATTCGAATTTTAAATACCCCAAAACAGCGATTTTCCAAACCCATTTCGACGGGTCAAGTTGTCGTTCGAGCGAATGATCGTCTGAAACCGGGTTGCTAAGATCAGTGTCACGTGACATCGGCACGTGGCGTATTTCCAGTATCCTAGCTTTTTCACAGACAGTATACTTGGTGTGTGACTGTATGTGTGAACATGTAATGCTTTACTTTTTTTTAATCAAACAACATGAATGAAAATAAATTCGAATAAGCTCTGGAGGGGCACAGCTTCTCCGTCCTAACGCTCCTGTAGAATTTCTATTCATTAAACACACTCTTTTTCCCCTGTAATCAAACGCCCGAGTGTCCCATGCTTTTGATTTGATTTCGGAATACTATAGGGAAATTTGAAGAACAAAAATGCGTAATCTCTCTTTCAACAATCCAGTGCCGATCACAACACAGATTTATATAAAGTGGACACTACGCAGAGAGAGGTGTGAATTATTTTTGTG
>JZLH01S0599975.1:0-16235 GCA_001188425.1 Eucidaris tribuloides
GCTAGGGGTACCATCATGTTGTGGTGCAGTCGGAGGTCACATGGTGAGGTCAAAGGTCATTTGAAGTCAACGTTAAAGTTTACATGCAAGACTCTTGTGACACGTAACTTGGTAACCGTTGGTCCAATTGTGACCAAACTTGAGTGGTAGATGCACTAGGGGTACCATCATTTTGTGGTGTGGTCGGAGGTCACAAGGTGGGGTAAAAGGTCATGTGAGGTCAACGTTAAAGTTTATGTGCAAGACTTTCTTGTGACACATAACTTGGTAACCATTGGTCCAATGGTGACCAAACTTGGGTGGTAGATGCACTAGGGTTACCATCATGTTGTGGTGCGGTCAGAGGTCACATGGTGAGGTCAAAGGTCATTTGAGGTCAACGTTAAAGTTTACGTGCAAGACTCTCTTGTGACACATAACTTGGCAACCATTGGTCCAATGGTGACCAAACTTAGGTGGTAGATGCACTAGGTGTACCATCATGCGGGGCGGAGGTCACATGGTGGGGTCAAAAGTCATTTGAGGTCAAATGTTAAAGTTCACCTGCAAGACTCTCTTGGGGGACCTTCTTGTTATCTTGCCATCAGAGGTCAAATTAATTTGCTGTTCACTGCATATTAACTTTGAAGACTAATCTTAACACTTTGGGTGCTGGGCTAAAAATCCAGGTGTGTTAACCAGGGACTGGATTGTTTCGGACTAATGTGTATAACCTTTCCAAATTGTACGATTTTCTGTAAAATCGCAAAAACTATCAAGACAATACATTTTAACTCATTTATTTGGTTCATTGTGTATTCATTTTACGATAAATGTCATTGGTAAGAACTTCAGTGACATTTGTCATTCGAATTAAAAGATATGAATCCGATTGTCTTCTCGGCGAACAGGTTCGCCGATAGTACCTGAGTGAAGTCAACCCTGGGCGAACAGGTTCGCCGATAGCACTCAAAGTGTTAATATATGTTACGAATGGTTAAAAAGAAGAAAATAGACAAATGAGGCAGCAACAAATGGAAATGTAGGGAAATCCCTATACACCGAGTGTCGGATAGATGGAGGATTTGTATGGTATAGATGGATGGCATATCTGACAGACAAAGGTCATGAATCTATGCTTGAAACCATGAGTAGCGGTGTAATAGGTTCACTTGTAGTTACGTAGCATAGGAAATACACAGGGGCCGAGGGCGATTTAGCCCCCCAAATTAACATAATATCCCCCTAAAATCACAAAATAGATCTCAACTATCCTCATAGGGTTCGCTGTATAACATACTTCCATCTCCAAATCAGGCTTGAAAGTAGCCCCTAAAAATAAAGTTTATTTCCTTCCCTGTAGTTACAGCACCTACTTCTTCCTCTCTTCCTTCAGTTTAATTCAATTTACACAATTAAACTGTTAGATGCACAAACTACGGCCACTACAATTGATCTATCGGGCTGTAACTGTCAATTTTGCTTGTATCTTTCATCTAGATCCATACCATTGGGCGTGGCTGCAGCAAGCTAAACAACAATTCTCCCAGGAGACGATCGACCAAGTATTGCCAAGAATAGGTGACATGAACTTCATCCAGGAATTGTGCACAGAGCTGTACAATCTCTTCAGTGTAAGTTTGGCAACAGTTAGGGGAGGAAAATGTTATGAATAAATATGGAAAAATCAAACGAAAAGACCAGTGAAAGTTTGAGGAAAAATGGTCAAATAAGAATAAAGATAGGAATTTTTGATAATTGTAAAGTTTGCTTAAAGCCCAAGTTCAGTTTTGGGGATTTTTTGTTATTTGAAAGCTTTATGCCCCAAAGTCATAACCCTGCAATAATATATTCTGAATGTCTGTAGTTTTTTTTAATTATTTAATGAAAAATCTCGTGTGAACACCCCCAAAATTTTACATTATAGCATCTTAAGGGTTAAAAAGGATTTAAGGTTACATGTGTTATACCTCATCTGAAAGAGCAAACTCGGCTCTTTCAGATGAGGTATAACTCATATAACTTTTTTTTTGTTTTTGATTTTTTTTAAAATTAATTAATGAAAAATGTCCGGGGGGGGGGGGACCCCCGACATTTTTGACCATATTTTTCATTACAGCATCCAAAGGGTTAAAAATGTTATATGAGTAATACCTCATCTGAAAGAGCTGCATCTGCTCTTTCAGATGAGGTATAACACATGTAACCTTAAAGCCTTTTCAACCCTTTAGATGCTATAATGTAAAATTTTGGGGGTGTTCCCACGAGATTTTTCATTAATTAATTAAAAAAAACTAAAGACATTCAGAATCTATGATTGCAGGGTTATGATATTGGGGCATAAAGCTTTCAAATGACAAAAAAATCCCCAAAACTAAACTTGGGCTTTAAAGATTGGGTTCAGGATTTGCACGCCCCAAAAACGGCAAAATGAATGAAATCAGCTAAAATCATTCACAATATGAAAATTAGTGTAAATAAACACCTGTCATAGAACCTTTGGCTAGAGTACATAGTTTTTGTGAAAATTCCGGACGGTTAAACTTCAAAATTTGCCAAGTGACGACCCATACTTTTACAATTCAGTTAGTTGTCTGATCGGCCGCTAGCCAAAGGTCATGCAGATTTCAGCTTGACCATATTGGTGTACTAGTCATCCACTGACCACTGCGCTCAGCAAGTCATGCGAACGTACACATAATCGTGTTCTGCAATTTGAGCAAAATTCAAACTCTCGGAAGGAACAATATTCTGGTAGCATATTGTTACACTGTATTGGTTTTTCTCATAAAACAACAAGTTCATGATATATGGATGTCAAACTTTCAACACACCATTTGGAAGTACGTAACTACTAGGGCCGTCGTCAAATAGAAATTTCTCTTTCGACATGTCACCTCAAATATTTAGCCGACAGACACAGCTGTCGGCAAAACAATGGTCAGATAAATTGGGACATTGAATTCATAGACAGTCTTTCACCACCGTACCTATACATGTTAAAATACACCTGTATTGTGGCTACATACTGCAGGGGATAATTAACCTGCCAGGGGGCCCTAATGATGACTGACATCGCTATAGCTTGTGGAATTTTGACCTTTGGACTTTCAATTGCCTGGCTCATTGCATGGCTTGACCACATCGTCAATTTCCAGGGAACCAAGATTCTCTGGTGTAGATTACACTCAAAAACAATGGTTCTCAGTTTCTATAACCTTCTGCAAGTGTGAGAAAGAAAAAAATGCTTGCTTTGAGAAGTGACTGCCTGCTGAGATGACATTGTTTAGTTCTGATTTATTACTTTGATACCCTGTGTGTTGTTGTCGGTAAGATAAAATCTCTGTCCACATATCGTCTTTCAGTCAAAATACTGTTTTTTTGACAAGCTTTCCGACAGAAGGCGTGTCGACGACGCCACTAGTAACTACTGTATGGTAAAGTTAATAATGAAGGGAAGTGATCATCTTGCAAATGCTGAACCCAATCCTTAAATCAACAATTTGACATTCAGTGGGATCAACACCCCATTTGATTTGTACGGAAACTGTCACAAAATTTTCATTTTCTTGAACATAATATGTTTTGCTGGAGTAATTGTGCAGGTGGAAATGGTATTGGGAGAAGGTGGTAGTGGCTTTTGTAAAAAAAAGAATTCCTTGTGTGAGAAGTTTGCTGGGTGTTCTAAGAAGTTTGAGAATAGAGCAACATTGGGGACTATTTACCAGTGTTAATGATAAAGTGACAATTTATTTTTGACATTGTATTTTCGAGCAGTGTGACATGCAGTTCATGTGATTAGTCTGTTATGAATACAGTTAAAATCTGTATATTGAAAAGTGTATGCCAATGCTGGTACTTATGTAATACTGGTTCTCCGTTTTGGCATAAGACAGTTTAAGCTATTTTATGTTAGTTGATATGGTTGAAAGGGTCATTCATTTGAAGATTTAATGGTTGAGATTGTCAATGGCCACTCAATCATACCATCAACTTTTCAAAAATACAGTATAGACTGTATGTGCCATGTATTTGTGTGCAACACTACTACTACTACACTACGTACACTACACACACACACACACACACACACACACACACACACACACACACACACACACACACACACACACACACACACACATTTGAAGAAAAAATATATAAAATGTTAATTCATGTGTATAATCTTTGCTTTATCCAGGAGGACAAGGGCTTTGATAATCACATGTTTGAGAGACAGATGGCTGTCATGCGTGGCCAGGTATTAAAGCATTCATCTATTCAACTTCTTTGATTTCTTTGTTCCATTTTTTTATTCTTTCACATCACTAAAGACAGGATTAGGAATGGCAGAAAAAAGTTCCTTGAATGAATTTTTAAACTCTTGACAATTTAAAGGTAAATGACATGATTGGGGGTAGTCCTCAAATTGGGCTGATACTACTGTAGAATCAAGTAAACTATGCAAGGATTCTCCTGTGAAAATCTTGTAGTCAAACGTTGACTCATTCTAAAATAAACAATGTCAATATCACTCGTAGCACGGAAACCTGTTGTGTGGCTCTCTATGGGGCTTATTTTTATCGTCCCCGGATAAATTAAGATACTCTTTTGTTTATGCTTGATTCTCCTTAAGTAAACAAATTACAGACAAATCCTCCCAGGTGGGAGATCCACTCCTGCTAGTGTATAGTTGGTATATATTTCAACTCATTTGGTTCTTGAGGCATTTTCAAGTGTTCCCAATCATGTCACCAACCTTTAACAGTAACTCTGTTACCTTGTTAGTGGGGTACTCAACAAGGTTATTAATACAGTTGTCCAGTTTAAAGGGAGAAGGAGCCAGGAACTAACAGACATAAGTTAAGAAATAAAATGACATTCTGAGTATTGTGAGAATTATGGTACATGGTGATAAAGACAGCCTAAATAAGAGGTACTGTGTGATACTCACCCTCAGCAAGGCCCTATGAATTAGTTAATTTGTGTTTATTTTACATCTTTGTAAGTTTTATCCCAGGATAAAACTTGCAGAAACAGCTATAGGGGGAGGAGCTTATCGATTCAAACAGTGCATACATTACCACGGCGCGACTAACACACGTCGGGTGGCATGCATCGGTAACGCATGGTCAGCTCCAGACCTGTGCACGTGCGATCTGATTGGTTGGCATGAACTCAAATTTTTGTCTTAACTTATGCCTGTTAGTTGCTGGCTCCTTCTCCCTTTAAACCTCCAAGTACCATACTTACAAAACGCCATGGATTTGTGTGCAAGTTTTTGAGCGTGGTACTGAAAGGGTCAACATTTGTTGTCCATATTAAAGTGGCTACTTAGGAAACCCACATACACTACAAGGGGAGTTTCTCAAGGCATATCACTCAGTTAACAACTAAGTTTTGACCTGTAAGAAGCAAATATACAAAATGATACAGGTATGGAATTTTTTTAGTGGTCAAAATAAAAAAACACGTCAAAAAGTCATCGTTGTGTATGTTGGTTCTTATACAAATAATGTATAGTGAAAATTGTCAACACAACATACTTTGAAATGGTTTAAAACACAAAATATGATACCGAGAGGAGTTGAAATGTCGGGACTGCCATTTCATGCACAGCACTGCAGACTCGACAATCAACCAGCCAAACCTATTAAATTTGTACATTTTAGCAAGTTTTACCAAGGCTCAGGTGGCATATTCACTTTTCTTTATTTAATTTGTAAAAAAAAAAAAAATTAAGTCAGTTGAAGCTATTTCAGGGCCTGCAATTTTCAAGGGTTCAAGTGCTCAAAAAAGTCCATTCCTTCTTTCTTTCTTTTTCTCGGAGGAACAGTTTCTTGAAAGTACTGTATGCACATGCTTTTAGAAATGTGTGAACAGAATTATAATTTATGATAAAAACAAAAGTGTTTAGTTAATACTTTGTTAGTTGAATTTCTAATTTATTGTCCACTACCATCATCACCTCCATTTCAATTCAGATGCTGAACCTGAGCCAGGCCATGCGAGACAACAAGTCGCCGGTGCAGCTGGTACAGATGCCACTCATCACAGTGGAGAAGAACAAGCAGGAGGCGGGGCCGGGCCGGGTCAGGCACCATAGCGACTCTTTCACGCAGAGCTTCCACAAGAAAATGCCATTCTTCACCTGCTGTTAATGTTAGAGGAATTGTAGCTTTTAAAATTTAAATTATATGTGGATTATACTACAGTCAAACTTGTCTTAGTGGCCACCTGTCTATAGCAACCAACCTGTCTGTAGTGGTCACTGAAATGATCCCCTGGAAACGAATCATGTATTTAAATTCATGTCTATAGCAGCCACCTGTCTATAAAGGCCACATTTTAGGTTTCCTTGGTTGGCCACTGTAGACAGGTTTCACTGCATCTGCCTGTGAAATAGGCCCACTACAGATAGATGGGAGTGTGACACTTGTCAAATTGATATGGTGTGTCAGAATCAAAATTGTCCGATAAATTTGGAATTATGTTTACAAACATGAACACAATTCTTTGCAACACAGCAGGTTTTTATTCAGGGCTCGACACCAGCATATATCCAGGGCAAGT
The DNA here is from genome assembly GCA_001188425.1 of Eucidaris tribuloides. Lineage (NCBI taxonomy): Eukaryota > Metazoa > Echinodermata > Echinoidea > Cidaroida > Cidaridae > Eucidaris > Eucidaris tribuloides. Next base: position 6,553 of record JZLH01S0599975.1, read on the forward strand.
AAATTTTACGTCTGGGCAATTGAAAATTTATGGATATTAATTCTATTTGTTAAAATGAGCAAGTGAAAATTTTCAACTCTATAGTCAAGTAGATTTAAAAGCTTGTGTTTTATAATTTAATTTGAATTTTGTGTGAATTCCAAGGAAGTAAAATCTTTCAATTCATTTCAATAATTATTTTCTAAAGTAACACAATTATCTCTATACAATCTCTAAAGTAACACAATTAATTATCTCTAGAGTAACACAGTTAACTATCTGTTTAGTAACACAATTACGGTAATGCTAAGCATTTTGTTCACTTGGGTAAGTAAAAAAAAATTTGTTCAGGCAACTATATGAATGAAAACTAAAAGTTTGCTTGCCTAATTGGGCAACCAGCCAAAAAGGTTAGTGTGGAGCACAATTTTATAAATTATTAAACAGTTGAGGACTAGACAAGAGATATCTCATTATGAGGTCTATGGGCAAGGCGCGTTATAGCAAAATCAAACCGTCTCCAATGGGCTCGTTAAAGCAAAATCAAACTGTCTTCAATGGGTAAACCCTGTGGGGATGACAGGCTTGTACAGAAGCCCAGACCATGACACACTCAGAGACAACAAGAAACTTTTGTGTAACATTCACCGTAACGCTAAGGTTATTCAAATTCAAATTCCTTTTATTCACATCCATAAAAAAAATAGTACAATTCACAATAAAAACAATTAAGATAGATACATAAAATACATGTAAATACATCAACATATAATAACACAAACAAAAAATATAAAGTGTAGTGGATGTGGGGGTCGGTATTTAGACTGGATGAAAGTGATTTTAAAATATGTGACAAAACTCGAAGTTCAAAATAATTATGCCTCATTCTTACAGAAAGGTCACAAGTGTAGTGTACTCATCACTAGTTATTGACTTTATTTGGCAAAAAATTTTATAAGAATTTTTCTGGATATTGTACTGTGTTTTGAAATCAGCTATAACAATAGAATGCAGTATGAGCCACATAGCTGGGTATGTTTCTTATGTTAGACTTGTGTCTCATTTGGACAAGTATCATAGATTATTCTTCCAAATTTGTTTGTAAGTTTACTTTTAACCTTCATTTGAATTATGCACATACCCTGTATTGTTATTTGCACGTCCAATGCTTGAATGAGTTGGACAGAGGATTTTTGTCAGGTACTGTATGCTAGTATCCCCACCGTCTCAAAATTGTCAGGGATCTCTTTCTCGCAGGAAACAGGATTAGTAAAGGTGTGATTTTGTGACAAAAGTAATATCAATCACAATAAAACAAAATATGTGATCACATCAGTTCATAATGTATTCATAACCCTTGAACTAATCCTGTAGAAAAGATATAAATTTTCCTTGTTTGTAGGGTTTCATTTGTAAACTTCTTGAGATTTAGCTCGTGATTAAAAATAATAATATATATTTTTTTGAAATATGTATGTATATACAATTAGAATCAAGCCAACCCTTGAAAGAGGTCCAAAGATGTAATCAAGCAATTATTCACGTTATGGCACCTTCTCACAATCTTGCCTCATGGCTTGAAATACACTTAAATGTTGCATTGTAATAACATGACTAATTCCACAATGTAACCTCTTTTTATTAGGATTAGTTGAAACCTGGAACCCTCTTATGTAAATCCACACTTTGTGAGTGTTTACATTTAAACTCTCATTGTGTCACTGATGCAAAATCTTTTCAGTGCTAGGAGCATAGAATTGGGTCAGTAATATATATATATATTTTTCAATTTTATGTAGCAGAGCTAGAATATATTATGTCTGTGAATGTGATGACATAATCTGACTGAACTTATTTGATTTCCATTATTCCGTAATTTCTTTAAGCCACCACTGAAAAAAGTAAGTTTTAAAATTGGAAGAGGCAGCTGCTTGAGTTGGTTTGCAAATCACAAATACATTGCTAGATTAGAATACATACTAAGATGAACATAAAGGCCACCGCACACTATGCGATTTTCCGTCGCAGGACTTACCGATTTGCATCTGAAATAAATCCCGGAAATAAATCAGCGTGTACGAAATATAAGCTTTGTTTTTTATTTCGGATCAAAGTCGGTGCAGTCGTACAACAAAAGTCGTGTAGTGTGCGGTGGCCTTCAGACATACGTTGTGACGTTGTGATCTGTGTATTCATGCAAGACAGAATTATTAATCCTAAAGTTACAAGTTTGGTGCTTTTAGTCACAAATACTAAATAGATATTACATCATCAGATATAATCCTAACATTTACAAATGCAAACCTCGGCCACCATACAACAATATTTAATTCATCTTGCATGTCCACTTGTCCATGTATATATCTATTGCCATTTGATATTTTTCAGATTTCCAGTTTTATGATTTCCATTTAAGTTAGTGTTTTATATCCACATAATTGGCCTTCTAGTATTAGCTGTAACTTGAATTTACAGTTTTGCTGTACTATATGGAATGTGCAATACCAAGCAGACTGAAAACCTGACTGTAAATTCTGAATTGATGGGGATTGGGGTTTTTACACTATGGTGTCAATCTGTTTGTTGTGCTTGTAGAACTGGGGAAAACCTTATAGACCGTGGGTCCGATAGACCGATTTTTCAGTAATGGTAAGGATGCATTAGACTGATCTCAAAAAGGGTCTGGTAGACTGCTTAACTATTGAGTCTATCAGACCCTTTTTGATAATCGGTTTATTGGACCCATTCGACAATTGGTCTATTGGATCCTTGGTCTGTTGGACCCTTGGTCTATACTCTATACGACCCTTTTCAATATTCGGTCTAAAAAAAAATTGTAGTATTGGCGTATCCGGCCCGACCGTAAAAATATCCCTGACCCTACTTTTTTTTCTTTCTTTGTATTGCTATCAATAGTATCGATATCGCATATCGTGCTGACTTTGACCGAATTGAAAACCCGAAAGTGTTGTGGACGGAACAGTGATTTTCCCGCCGTATGCGTGCGTATAACACACTTTGTACACTTGTAGCCGCGCTAACTACATGTAGCTAGTGATGATCAAGCTTTTTACTTCAACATGGCATCTTACGCAGTAAAGGTAACGGGCACACTTGGGCCAAAAATTATTTTCAGTGTCCATCTCAACTTTGGCTTGAATGATATCATTGATGAATTATTGCAAGAAATAGCGGCTTCCGAATTGGCCGATTGTAGGCTTATAGTTCATAAAGTGAAAGCATTGGGCACTGATGGTGGCCCATTTAAAAACAAAACAAAAACATCGCCCTACTGACCCTAATGTAGTTTTCAGTGAGCCGTTACTGCAATACAACAATTTTTTTTTTTAGGCCTAATCGTAGAACGTCAGAAAATAAAGGAAAGCATGTAAGAATGTGAAATTATGTTGACTTTGAGGGTTGCTGAATGTTACACTTGATATACTGATGTAACAATTATTTTATCATGCCTCAAGATATTTATATGATATTGAATAAGATGTTAGGATTTCTTTTATAAATATTGTTAAAGTCATGTTTTGTCAATGTAAAGCAAAAATTTCAGAAGAAATAAATGACTTCTAGATTTTGTAGGTCCTTATTGTTGTTAGTGCAAGTGAAATTTGTTTAACACAGTAAAGTTAGTGTTTACTTATGTTTGATTAAAAAGTAGAAATAGTTATAGCTGTGAAGGTACAGTGTTCCATATAGTCACAGAGATAGATAATTTATGTTCTTGGTAGACTAATTGTTATCATTCAGAATGTAGTTGTCATATATATATTTGGATAATCCATGTGTGATTCATTGTTGTTTTAATTATCAAAATCACCAAGTGATATCTCGATAATTATAAGTAAATTTGGATCAAAATAAATCATGACATAATTATTTCAATATTAGTGTGTGGTAGATTTGCCATTGATATGGCAAATACATGACTGTGTTTATTACATTCATTCAAAATTGTGCCTTATTAGTTGAAAATACCCAGTAACTTTATTTATATTCTTTTGTACTGTACTGTTCAGTTGTATTGATTCAATACCCCATGCAGAATGAAAATAATTGTATTTTCATCAGCAGATTTAAACCTGTGACCTTTTTGATTAGACACTGTACTGCAACTCAACCACACAGCCCTGTACTATCCCATGAATGCACTAGATTAGCTGTGCCACGCAAGTTGTTATACATGTACCACAACTGTACTCTGTTTACTTGTCCTTGAAAAATATTGTCACGCACACATGGAGATAGGCCCATAAATGCAAATAGCAAGATTGGAAAAGGTCCTTAATTTGGGATAAAACTAGTCTAGAATCAGGTACATGTATACTGTTCAAAGCCTGTGCTGTCTAAATTTCATGGTCAAATGTTATTACTTTTTAAACTTCACCATCAGTACTCCAGGTGACAGGAGAATATACTGTTCAGTTTTGTATGGGATCAATTTATATCAGGGCACCAGAATAATTCAATACTGGTATTAAAATGAACAATTGTTTCCCACAAGTAAACAAATTCAAGACAAATCCTTTCAGCCAGGAGATACACTCCCACTGGTGTATACATTGGTATATGTTTCAATCTATTTAATCTTAAAGGGCAGTGACATGATTGGGAGATATAAAAATGCCTCTCGAACCAAACTGGTTGAAAGATATATCAATAGATACACCAGCTGGAGTGTATCTCCTGGCTGGAAGGATTTATCTTCAATTTGTTTAACTAAAGCCAAATCAAGCATGAACATACTAGCATTTTGTTTCTGTCAAGCCCCATTGGAAATAGATCCCAGAGAAAGCTACACAACAGATTTGTCTGTCACAAGGCATACTGATGGAAGTTATTTTAGTGTGAATCAACTTTTGACTACAAAAATTTTCACAGTAGAATCCTTCCACAGTTTACTTGATTCTAGTAATAGTATTCACTCCAAGTTCAGGGCTACCTCAATCATGTCATTTTCATTTTACAAGGCATTTTACTTCTCCCAATAATGTCATTGGCCTTTAAGACTGCACTAAGTCTCTGGTGCTAAAGCCCTTTATCTAGGTGCACAATTATCAGCATTTATCTGATATCACAAAACAACCATAAAAGCATGGCTAATCTGCCTCACCCTCAATAGGAAAGAAAGACAGAAACATTGTGAGGATTATTACACTGATAATAGGTTAAAAATTAATGAGGGGGTGGGGAGGGGGAGGAGACATGTTATCAATCTAAGGGTTTCATCTTTAAAATATAAGTTCTCAGATTGTGGATGTATGGTGTATTTACATGTTAGGTGTAATTTGTCAAGTGGTCAAATAAAAAAAAATGGAATTGTTAATTGTATCCTTTGATCAAGTGAAAGTAGGTGTGTGTGTGTGTTGTGGACAATTATTGTACAAATTTCAGAAGTACCTGTAATGGTTAGGTGGAATCTCCTGTATTGGAGTCAGTATGTACTTGTTTTCTATCAAAAGACTAGACGTGGAACAATCCGTTCTCTTGTGGGGTAGGCAAACTTGGTAAAATTGACTTCTGTTTAATATATTCACATATATAAATACATGTATGTGTATATACAACGCATACCACAGTGAGTTTTACTCATTTAGCCCAAGACCCATATTTGGCTTTTAGTGAAAAAATGCTGTGTTAGGATGGTAATGATATATCACAATTTTCTTTTGAATTACATTGCAAATCACAGAATTTTACCGTGTTTTGCATGTACATAAATGTGGTCAAATCTCTGCTTGATAGTACTGCACAGAAAATAAAATGATTCAACAGTGTAGTGTTACTGCAATGACTAGTATTATGCTGTTCATGTGTTCATCCTACAATATGTATTATTATTTTTTGTCTGTTTGTGATGTATATGTACATATATGATGATTTCATATTATTAAATTCCAAAAAGCGCATCAAGGATTTTTGACCAGCAGTTTGCTCTTTGAGTCTCGGTATGAATGGCTTGATTGCAGTGTTGTATCTGTGGCCGACTTCGAGTGGCATCACTTTTGGTCTCGGTCCAAGTCACCTGTACAAACCCTATGGAAAGGTTGTGTTTTTGGGTGGCCTTGGTCTCGGGACCTGTGCTTTCAGATACCACACAGTTAATAAAGTCAACAAAGATGATGAGAGAACGGAAAAATATTAGAAGCATACAGGTCCGTTCTCTCTTTGTTTTGTGTAGTGTGTGTGTGTGTGTGTGTGTGTGTGTGTGTGTGTAATTCTTCATTCATTGCACTAGTGAAATATAACAATTACCTAAAAATCTTACAATAACTTGAAAATGTAAGCTAGAAATGGACATCTGAGTGTGTCGCGATGAAACACGCATTGTCTTGTTTTGACTAGCGCGAGCATTACGCAGTACAGCTTGTACGAGGTATTCGATAGGGACCTCTGATTCGCCTGCTGCGGCAGCTGGTCGGCTATTCGAGCAGGATGGGTGCTGCCGTTAGATCATTGTATCTGCATTCCCATCGGATCAGGTGTGCTAGCAGTGTTCCCATCCGGTTAGACACCTGATCGGTGAACCGGCAGTAGGCCTATAATTGGTGAAAATATTTCAATAGGCTAGACAGGAATTGCGTCATGATTCAAGGCTGTCAATAGTAGGCCTCATCTTTGTTTTGTCACCTCCGTTTTCCAATAATTAGGTAACTCCTTTCAGTTCATACCCGCTTACATTTGTTACAATCAATTTATTTAATTATTCATTATCCTGGTATTAATAGTTTTTGTACAAATTCCTTACATTTCATTTTGGTTTGTGCCCTATATAATCCGGATATAAATCATATTTAGCGCATAGATTGTAAACCTTTCTTTCCTGACGGGTGATATTCTTTATCTATTATTTCTCTTTGTTTTGTTTTAATTTTCTTAGCAATAGCCTGGCCCCACTATCGGCCCTACCCCCGTGGCAGTCACACATGTCAACAGAACACACTATGTATGGTAAATTTTGAAGCGATGGGATAGGGGTTAAAGACGAACACGTTTTGGTTTTTCCGTTTTATATGTCAAATTCCGTTTTTCTCTGCGTTGCATTTTGCGAATTTTCGCTTTTGGAATTTTTGTTAGAAGAATTACAAATGATATAAGCTATTGTTTTCATCGGTTTGGGGACATATTTACGGTGATGCATTTTTTACGTTGGTTTTATTGGCTTTTTTGGTAAATTAGTTTAGTTTTTTAGGCCGTATTCATTAAATGTTCTAAATTTTTCCTTTGGTGGAACTTCTTATAGGCATGTATTTTTTAATTCATGTTCAAAATGGCTGTTTTCCCGCGTTTATATGGCGCAAGCCTTAAATTCCATCGATTTCGGCCGCGAAAATCTTCTATCTTATAGGTAAGCGCTATTTTGGTTCTGACTTTAAGTGTCGAAGTGTCCCAGTAGGCGTTAGTCAAAATTGAACCCCTATTTTTGCCCAAACAATAGGCCCCCTATTTGGTTCTTCACCCTAAAAAGACTGGGCGAGGCTCGCGCGATAACTCTCGAAAACGCGCGAAGGGCTTTTATCCCACAGCGCTTTCATCTCACGACTTTTGTCTTTTGATTTGAATCTCGACTCATCTTTTGAGGCACATGCATTTTTTGCACGTCCGGGCATGCGGGTTAGAAGTTAGGCAATATTTCGTACAAGCATGTCATACGAAACTCCCCTTCAAAACGTGGATGGGGGGGGGGGCACATATCGATTTGCCCTTCATAATTTTTGACACTTGAAAATTGCATATATATGTTAATACAATATATGTTTCAAAAGGCCAGAAAATGGAAAGCATATCAACCATTAACATGCATAAAATACTATTTGAGATACAATTGTCAATTATTTCTAACATTCTGTATTAATTTGGCGCTTGCCCCCCCCCATCCAAAATGGTCGCACACCCCTGGCAAAGTGTCCCGAACAATAGAAACAAAAAGAGTTGACAAAACAAAGAAATAGGACTACATGAGAAATTAAAAAACAATGAAATACATAAGAAAATTATTTCGATACAGATTTCTTTTCAGAAAATTGTTTGAAATGTCTTTGTCCTATGTCATTATGTTTATATTTTGGCCGGAAAAAGTTACGGATTTCATGAGGAGTTTTAAAGTGATTTATAGGCAAAATAGGAATTTCATGATATATTTGATAATTATTTAAATAAACAATGAATATTTGTAATAAAAAAAAAAAAAAATATTACTGCAATTTGTATTTAATATGAGACTCTATGCGGGTGCAAATTTTCGAACTGATCCGCGACTGTGGCATTGGCGGCCACCCTTTTCGACGATTCTTTAAAAATTTTGATTTCTCATATAATACACAACGGTGTGTTGATGTATTTATTATGTTTTTGGGATCCAGGTCTAGTTTGCAAACAGAAAAACAAACAAACTTTAATTGACATTAGCTTAAGAAGTTTGAACAGAGTAGGACGGAAAAGTAAATGTTTGATTAATGATTTTATTTGTATTTCCCCAAACCGCCGTCTTGCTGCGTCACTCGCGGGAACAGCCTACAAAAACAACAATAAAACAACACGGAAAAAAAAACAAACAACAAAACAAATAAAACAAACAATAATACAAATTTGGATCACATGAAATATATTTCAGAGAGAGAATATCAAATCCACCCGTTTCTATGTTTACTCTGTCCTGCCGAAATTGTTTGCTCGATGAAACAAGAAACCTTTTCTGAGGGCCAGTGTATGTTTTCAGTAAATGGTACATTTATGAATCTTGCAAAATCATTTTGTATGCCCTAAGTGTGATTTTCACCATAAATAAAAAAAGATTGCCACCCATAGAGGGAGGACGCCCCTTACACTTCCCTTTCCCACTCCGTTCAGCGTCGCACTCTCCTCCTTAACAGGCACTCCAAGAGACCAATATCACCTAATCACCACAAGAATCAACACCCTATTGACCTCCTGTATTCATTCAATCCTCCACAAATATGTGTAAACACAAACACACACACACACGACACACACCACACACACCACACACCACAACACACACACCACACCACACACACAACACAACCACACACACACCACACAACACACACACACACAACAAAGCACCACACGGACAGACACACACCACACAACAGGACAGACACCACACTACACACACACACAACACACACAAAACACACACACAACCACACACACACACACACACACACAACGACACACAAACCACACAACAGACGAACACACAAAACAAACCACACAGACAGACAGACAGCACCACACACACAACCACACAAACAACAACACCACACAGACAGAACACGCACACACAGCACACACGACACAAACACGACACACACACTGACAACCACACACAACACTACACACACACCACAGACACACACACACACCACACACACAAACACAAACAACAACAGACACACACACCAGACACACACACACACACACACACTGACACAAACACACTACACACATACACCACACAGCAGGACACACAAGACACAGACTCACACAACACACACACCCCACACACTGGACAACTTCACACACACATTACCACACACCATACACACACACACACACACACACTCACACAACACACATACGACACAACCAAACACACAGAACACCACACAACAACAACACACACACACAAACACATTACACAGAAACACACATTATCCACAGACACA
>JZLH01S0599978.1:10954-30525 GCA_001188425.1 Eucidaris tribuloides
TGATATGTCAGAACAAAAGACATGATCGCCCACGGAAGAACATGAGGGAAATAGATATGGGTAGGGTACAGACGACGGAAATAACTGACCGCCCGAAGCCGCAGGCCCCGGAAGAAGAGATAGAGAACAAAGTAGGCAAGCAAGCAACATGTGGTGTGAATTCAACTGACGGCCGCAAGAGAGATGAAAAAGGTTTGTTGATGTTATTAACATATATTTTGGTTTTCTTTAGTTTTTGTTTTTTTTTTTGGCGTTTTGATGTGGATTTGTTGTCGTCGTCGTTGTTTGTTGTTGTTTTGTTTTATGTTGTTTGATGTCCGTCTCTCTGTTGTTGTGTTGATAGTCTATGTCTACGTGTCGGTCAGGGGTGGTGCACAGGGGTGGTGCCACGTGGGTAGGGCAGGGGCGGGTACCCATTGTATCAATTAATGAAAATTGTAGTTTATAGGTTTTGTTTTTTTGGAAATGTTGCCACCTCAACCCGATGGTCTTAATTATAGAATATTAGCCGATTGACATAGGCATTTGTTGTTTGGCCCGTGTGTGGCGGACGGTGACATGTTTCTCTCGACTGAGAGCTGTTTTGTTTTGTTTTGTTTTGTTTGTGTTTGTTTGTTTTTTGCTTGTTTGTTTTTTGCTTGTGTTGGTAGTTGAGTTGTTTCATGTGGAAAAATTTTCGTCGGCCCCCCCCCCCCCCCCGATTTTTCCCTGGCACTGTCTATGGTCTGTAGGCATTCGTGTGGCTTAGGCTTTGTTTAATGTTTGCCAGTTTATATTATAGCATGCTTATATAACTACGCAACAGTACAGATCATCATAATGTTATATTAGTAGTGCAATTCGTGCGATTATTTTGTAATTGTAATCCACTTGCTGTGTTTTGTTTAAGAATCCCAGTCAGTTTCCAATTGATTTTGATATCAACACGAACATGAAATTTGTTAAATATCGCAAAACATGAAACAAAGTCACAAATTTGTGAGTTTTATTTAAAGGATTTCCTGAAAGGATTTGAATGAGTGGGCTAATGTAAAGTATGGGAGGTTTGCGAATATTAATGATTATTATGACTATGATATAGCAATGAATGCGATTGTATGAGGGCCGATGACCTTTCTCATTCATGTCGCTGTTTACGAAATTATGGCGAACTATCGGTTATTTAGAATATTTTTTGTCTTTTTTTTCAATTGCAATTTCAATTGTATTATGATCTTGAAGGGAAATCCCATTGCGGTTATACGACATATAAATACAATTACAATTCAACATCAAGCAAGAAATAAAAATTACATTTATAAACGGAGTTTTAGAACATATATTTTTATTACACACGAGGTTTATTAAGTTTGGATTAATACAAAACAAAAACAACAACAAGAAATGATTCATTGAGCATTTATCAGTTGTTCGCACATATTTAGTGTATTGAAAAAAACAGCAAAAGAAGCAAATTTATTGCGGTTATTTTGTTACATTTCAATTTTCAATGAGAAAGGAACTGTATAAACATTGAACGGGATATTTTGTACATTCAGATGCGCAATGAAAATAATCTGTAAGTCTATCAAATAATCAAATCCAGTGAATAAAATTCAATATCAGGCATAAACGATAACAAAATAATTATTATATGTTATTTTACAGTATGGCGATTATAGCTTCTATAATCAAAGCAAACATACCCTTCATTTAACAATATTTCATTTTAAGATAAATGATAATAGTTATTTTATTTGTGTGATGACAGACCACGACCCTCGCCTCTCTCCCAAGCACCACCTTGCGTTAAACTGTCTGATCGATATGGTACAATGAAGTTTAAAATGTATTGTTTATAGCAGTTCTGGATATACCTTGTTTATTCTATCCAGAAGGTATTTTCTTCAGGGGATGTTTAGTCCTTCAGATGGTTAATTGCTTCTAATATTCTTGGTTCACACTCTTGCTATATCAATTGAGGTGATCCGAATTATTCTTTTCTAAAATTCTTATTTGATTTTTTTTCTACATCTGTTGTTGAAAGGAATTGAAAATAAAATGATGTGAAGAATTGCTTTCAGGCTCTTGGCAAACCATGGTGGGACTGAGAGGGGAAGCAGCAGGCGCAAGGATTCAGGAAAAATATCGAAAGGATAACTTGGCGGTGGTATCTCGGCCCAGCCAATACAGTTAAAGGACAAGGATCAGTCGACTGACATTACAGAACAGAAGTAGAGAAACATGAAAGATGAAGGTATTTTATGTTCAAACAATAGCTTGAAATTGAGTATTGAATATAAAGAACAGTCATCGTCATTTTTGAAATCTGTCTTTAATTGTCACAATGAGCAATAAAAACTCGCAGTTTACAAATTCCAGTATATATTTCTAGATAGGTTAGTGATAATACGCTGGTTGCTTTTTTAACGAGATGTCATCCCTTGTTTTTAAAATTGGGATTTGGGTCGCTTTTGATTGGAAATTTTTAATTTTAGTGGTTTAGTGGAAGTTTTTTTTGGTAGCTATAGGCATTATAGTTTTGATTCCTGTGTACACTGTTTTGTCATGATTTGCGTTTAGTTAATAATTTGTAATGTTCAGCCGACATGTGCGAGAAAATTAAGCTATCAAATTTAGAATGACTGTAATAATTTTAATGATCTTACTAAGACCATTTTGGTCGGTTTGCAAATGTCGGTACCCCCTCCCCGCCTTTTGGAGATGTAAGGTTTATGATTGCCGAGCGCTTACTGTATGTGATGTTCCGATATTTTACATCTGTAACGATCTATCACTATTGATTTTCGTCGGCTTGGGGAGCAAGTGGGCTGATTTGTAGTAAACGTATATTATTTTCCCAGTATTAGTATGGATAATTCATGGACAATGATTGTATAGTGTGTATCGTTATTGATTCATGTTTTTATAATTGAATAATCATTAACAAATTTATGATTCTTTTTTTGCGTTGAGGTTAACCTATCCCCAAATGTTTGTGGTCAAACTAAGCAAAGGGACCGATGACTTGCAAGCTCTCCAGAGATGCAACAAGTTCGAGTTGTAAAAAGAGATACATGTGCTATTGCGGCCGATGGTGACGAGAGCTCCCGCTGTTTGATCCTTGAGTGTCGAGTGTCCACGAGCCAATAAGCGGCGTTGACTCGTAAGTTAGGTGCGCCCTATCATGGTAATCTCATGTGTCCAAAAATTTCTTGTATACCCTCTACTTACAAATTTGCAGCTGGAATCACAATGACCTGCAAGAAATGTCAATTCAGTGATTCGATTGTACTATAAGTGCCGTAGTATATTAGACTTGAAAGACCTTATTATGTTTCAGGTATATTTGACAATTCCCTTTACTATTGTTATGTTTATTTTGTTGTTATATCGTTTATTACATATTCAGTCTCTAAGTAAAAAGTCAAATCAATTTTATTTTTATGTGTTTTATTGATCCAAAATCTTCGTGAACGTGCGAATTTATTTTGTGTTTCTTTTTTCCCCCAATTACTTTATTTTGCGTTTCGAGGTCTAATTCCAATACGTGCCTAGATACACCGAGAAGAGAGCTTAATCGAAAAGCCTGTTGGTGGTTCGGATTCAGGCAACGAGTGTAAGCATTTCATTCAACGTAGTTGTTGTGAATTCGACTGTCTATGAGCTGTAAGATAACATCACATCGTAAATTAGCTCGATGTTGTGTAACAGCATAGTGAACAAGTTTAGCTATTAAGAGTAATTACAAATTAGCTACAAATGTTATAACCATTCGTAGATCATATTCTTAGTTGCTGTTATTTATTACGTTTTCAATTCTATTTATTGAAGTCGCTGTTGTTGTTATTTCGATTACTTTTGATTTGATCAGACTTATCTTGTTATTGTTACTCATGTTTTGCACGGTTTTTTATATTCTTTATTTATTTTTGACTCCTTTGCTCATTATGTAAATTACATTGATTTATTTGGGCTGCCATGTCTTTCATCTTTATATTTAGTGGGCGACATTTATGCTCCCATCTGCAATGGTGTGAATATTTATACCGAATGTAATTTACATTATTATTAATATATTTTGATTTATGTTATGTCTTAAGAGTATATTAAATGTGAAGAACCGTTTAAATTGTCGAATTGCTATCTGATTATTGACTTGTATTGATGTACCAATAACACCCTTACACAAAAAGTTCGGACGTTATTCTGTCATAGTAAAAATATGTGCAGATACAATTGGACACTTTTATTTTCAGCGATAGGAATTCTGAATCAGCGATTATGGGGGAAAACTGGAATGGTGTTCGATGATTTCATTTTCAAAGCACTAAATGATCGTTTTAAACTGCAGTTTTCAGGGGTCATTTTCTAGGAGTGTATCAGAGACCTGAGTGATGTGGAATATGAGTAGGCTCGATTTTTTTTTGTGGTATTGTTTATGCCCAATTCCTTAATGTAAATGTCTTTGTGATCATTGTTTTGCTATTAATTTACGTTCTGATTGATATGTTTGCAAAGAATAATTCAAATCAAATCAAACAACGTTATGTAATTAGTTTCAACGTTCCCCAGTGACAATGGAGAGATATTTACTTCGTTTACCCGTTCCAGATCAACGGTTTTAATAAGGGTAGTTATCTTGATTGAAAAAAAAGATTTTTTGTTTTTCGATTAAAACTAAGTATTATAATTATTATTATGATGAAGATAGAAATACATCTGGATCTTTTTCATTATCTGATATTACGGAAATAGACTGTCGACTATTTACAGTGAGGTGTTTAGATGGGTATAGCATCCCCTATTTTTTGTCTTCTCTGATTTTATATAACGTTTTTTGTTAATTTGAATTTGTCAAATTATATATAATTATGTTTCCGATGATATTCTTGACTATTTACATCTTCTTTTGTGGGGTTAATTATATGACCACTAAATGAGATGCGTTGTTCGCCTTCATTAAAATGCTTTTACGGGTCAGGGTCATCAGGGGAAATCAGCCATTTCCCTAAGTAACAAACAACTGATAGGGGATAATAAGCTGGTGCGAGTTGTGTACATGCAAGTTAGGATATGAACGGCAGACGTGTGAATGTTTTCTCTATCATTTCTGATATGAGAATGGATTTAAGAATTTAGATTTATGTTTTTATTTTTTTATTTTATGCTTTACATTTAAAGGCGTCATGTTGAAAACGAAATATATATATATTTTGAATTTAAAAGCTTAGTATTTTGATATTTGATATCCTTGCAATTGGAGAATACATGACATTCGTAAGTGATTTATCCAGTGTTGTGTATCTTAACTTTATCACCGATGAAATTCTTCACAAAATCTCAGGAGTGCTTCATAAATTAATACTAATTTATTAATTGTTAAGCAAAGTTCGAGAAGTATAGTCATGTGGAGCTTGGTACAATGATACACTTGAAAGTTTTACAAAAGGGTCATTATTTCGGCCTGCTGATGAGACAATAGCACTCTGAAGATTTTAACGTCACTAGGCGATAAATCCTCTCTTACAAACCGTTATTTTTTAGGTTGGTTGGCATTTGTGTTAGAATATTCGTCGATGTCTAGTGTATTTTACATATTATTGTTGCCGAGAAAAGTAAGCGAAGATTCAAGATATAAATATTATGTTTTTAATAACTGATGGTAAATGGCTCTGAGTTAAGCGCATGTTTTTTTGCAATTGGCGTGGAACATTTTTGTGTATTTTTTCCCTAAGAGGAAATTCTTACGCCAACCTTTTTTACTAACCCCCCACTCTTTTGTTTTATCTTCTCGTATTAAGTTATCTATATTTTTACGTATTCATGCTATAGCTACGTTGGTGTTCTATAACAGTCAGTGGTTATGTTTAGTTTTCTGAATATGTAGTTGGTGCATGTGTTTGTGTGAGATGTTGTGCATGTGTTGTGTAGTAGTGTGTGTGTCTGTATGTGTGTGTGTGTGTGTGTGTGTGTGTGTGTGTGAACGCAGTGTGTGTGTGTGCGTGCGTTCGTGTGTGTGTGTGTGTTTTGTGTGTGTGTTTGGGTGCGTGCATGTAGGGCGGACGAATTTTTGGTCAGCCCGAATTTTTAATCACACTCACCCCCCGAAACTTTAACGACGTGTGTTGGAGTGATTTGGAGGGAAAATTTACCGACGGATTTGCTCCCCAAGATTTACTGGCCGGCCGCGCTGAGTTAGGGTGTGTGTGCCAGCTCTGTGGTGTGTGTGTGTGTTTGTGATGTGTGTGTGTGTGTGCAGTGTTGTGTGTGTGTGTGTGTGTCGGTGCGCTGTGTGGTGTGTGTGTGTGGGGCGTGTTGTGTGTGTACCCGAGTGTGATGGTGTGATGGGTGAAGTTGTTGTGGTGCTGTTGGATGGTGTTGTGTGTGTGTGTGTGTGTGTGGTGTGTGTGTGTGTGTGTGTGTGTGTGGTGTGTGTAGTGTGTGTGTGTGTGGGTGTGTGTGTGTGTGGGTGTTTGTGTGCGAGTTTGTGCAACAGTCGTTCAAGGAAATTTATTCAGTTACTTTATATATATAATTCAATTCTTGATTTGTATCGTAATGTGGATGGAGTGTAGTCCGCTGAGTTGTGTTCTGGCGGTTGGGGGGGCGGGTGATGCGTTGATTGTCTTGACTTGGGAGTAGCTGCATGATGCATTTTAGGGTAAGTAAGTTGCTTTGGGTTGGGGGCCTGTTGTTGTTTGTTGTTAATTCTTTGTTGGTTTGTTTGTTCTTGTTCTTGCTATTTTTTTTTTTTTCTTTTTTTGCTGCTGGCTCCCTTCTGCTTGGGGCGTGTGCTACCGTCCCTCCTCTGATCCCACGATGATGTGTACTTATCTTGGTGGACATTCTTTACCCTCGATTTTTTTAATATTGTGTGTTGAAAATACTATGTTTATGTAATTTCGTACCAGATCCTGAATAAAGACCCACAAAAAAAAGTTGGAAAAAAAAACACAAAGGGCTATCTCCAATATAAATTATTGGGTTCTTTATAATGTAAGAGAAATGTTCTAGGAATTGTCCCATTGTAACAGGAATTGTGACATTCTAATACCTCTGAAAGCCAGCGCCGCCTAGAGTTTGTCAAGGAATGATTATACTTGGAGAGTCTTTTCAAAAAGCATAATACAGATATGCTCCTCTTCTAAACAAATTCTTAAACATTAAAAGTGGTGGAAATACGATCGTACGGCTTGGCAGCAGCAGTAGAATAGCGTCATTCACCTCTTGAAAAGAAATTGGAGGGGGGGGGGGTGTGACCGGAGAATCATTAGTTTATTTTTTATCTTTATGTTATTTGATTATTTATATATGTTCTATGATGGTGATGATGATGACGATGCACACAAACACACACACACATACACACACACATACACACACACACACACACACACACACACACACACACACACACACACACACACCACACACACACACACACACACACACACACACACACACACGACACACACACACACATACACACACACACACACACACACACACACGCATACAAAAATGCTATACCAACACACTCACCACCAAATACAACCACAAGTAAAATACCAAAATTTGGTATTTTTCCTATATTTTTCCCTGCTTCGTCATCTATCCATTCCGTTCGTGTCTAAGCCTTCGCGATCGTGATTTCGGATGATGGAGTGTCGAGATCCGGGGACTAGCCGGCTAATTGAATGATGCCGAGCCGCTAAGTCAAGCCCGGGAATGAAAGCCACACTCGAACTGAACACGTGCACCCTACCATAATTGCCTTTTGTTGCTTTCCCATTGTTCCCCTCCAAATTCTTTCTTTATGGACATAATCATCAATTATAATGATCGGGCCGCGTATATCGTGATTGAGTCCATCAGTAGCTCGGGCGAAATCCGTCGCCGGGGTTGTGGGGGGAATATGCACGATGCGCGACCGTTCGGCTCGAGTTGTCGCAGGTCGCACATCATTATTTCATGTTAAAATGGGAAGAAAAATAGAGGAAAGAGAGAGAGAAAAAAATTAGAAGAAACAAGGCTGTCATAATTATTATTTCGTATACTTACAAACACAATGTAGACACACACGAAAATATCGACACAAATATAAGTAATCATCCGCCCTCACTCAAACCCGGACAAAAACAAGGGCACGCTTTTATGTAATATTATTGATGATTCTGTATATTTATTTATTTTTTTATCTATTTATTTATTTATTTATGTATGTATGTATTTATTTATTCATTTATTTATTTATTTATTCATTTATTTATTTATTTATGTATGTATGTATGTATTTATTTATTTATTTATTTATTCATTTATTTATTTATTCATTTATTTATGTATTTATGTATTTATGTATTTATTTGTTTATTTATTTATTTATCTATTTATATATTTATGTATTATTTAATTTTCCATATTCATTTAATATATTCATGTACCTTAACAACATTATCCATTTATCATATTTATCTACTTAGGTCAAAATAATATTGATGGATATGTGTCTGATCGTAAAATTAGGCAAACCTGACTAATATTTTGGTGAATTCTACTCAAAATATTGGTAAGTTCTGTCCAATACACTCGATCGGACTAATACCCCAATATTTTGATTATTTTGACCAAATATCCTTATAACGTATTTATTTGTTTCCTTATTTACTTACTTAGCTTTTTTGTTTGTATTTATCTAATTAGTAAAGAAATGAATTAATTACAATATTCATCCATTCATTCATTCATTCATTCGTTGTACGTACATGCAGATATAAAAACATATATATTATAGATAAAACACTTAGCACACATACATACATACATACATACATACATACATACATACGTACATACATACATACATGCATACATACATACGTACTAACATACATACATGCATACATACATACATACATACATACATACATACATACATGTATACATACATACATACATACATACATACATACATACATACATGTATACATACATACATACATACATACATACACGCGCACAACATATATAATGTATAATGTATATAATGTAAACATTTATACTGTAATGGAAAAAGAGGAGTTATATTTCTACAGTTAAAATGAATGAATGAATGATATTTGTTCATTCATTCATATTTGTTATGTACACACTTGCAATCTTGCATACATCCATACACATAGAGACACAGACCCATACAAAGATATTACATACAACAATGCATGCACACAATCATACATGCTTACAGACATACAGACACATTTTTATACATTTATAATAAAAGGAGAAAAGATGGGCTAATATACCTCTAAACCCTATACGTCGTCATCGTCATACGTGATTACTTTTACCACCATATTTGATGGATCAGATCACACAATGGGGTAGACGTACGTGTGCTAGGTTCGGGTACAGTGCAAACACGTGCAGCATCATTCTGAGCTTGAATCGAAAGTGCGGTGTGGGGGGGGGGGGGCGGGAGGGGTCTACGAGTTATCGATTCTGTATTCACAGGGGGAAATCATGCTTCTACAAATTGAAATCGCTTTCGTCCGTCAAGTCGACATTTTGATTTGAGGGTAGAGCCTTTCTTATCTGTATATAAATTGTTCCCATTAACAAACGACCCTGAAAGGGAATTATTTTTGTGTTTCGATTGAATTTCTTCAAGTATAGTGATACAATAAAACACAATTCCGTCATGGGATGCATAATGCGTGGGTCTGTATTACAGCAGAAAATGGCATTTTTTTTCAAGATTGAAGATTCAAATTTATTTTCCACAATTCATTGAAAACATATACAAATAAACAAATGATAAAAAATAAAAATAACAATAACATAGTTACATAGTAATTACTGCATAATTGCAAAGAATAACACTTTTGATAGCAATAAAAAAAGTGGAAGGGAACAGCAATGGGCCATTGACCTTTCGGGGCTGAACCCTGAAAACATTTAAGCGTGAAGACGTAATCATTAATGGCAAAAAATAAAAAATAAAATAAAAATAACAATGACATTACGCCTAACAACACAAAAACATAAAGGCAAAAACATGGAAATTATGATAATGATAATGATTTGTCATCGTTTCTATCACAACGTTTTGCCTGCCATCTCCGAACAAAAATAATTGTTATCATAACTTTTCAACTCAATCCAATTTATATTCCGTATTGAATTTTATTTTTTTTAGATAATAATTCAACATAAATAACATCAAAAAAATGCAATTACAAAGCACAATATCGATGTGAGTTCAGGTTTGAACCACTAAAAGTGTTTGAAAAATACTAGCGAGGTAAGGCCCTCAGTCTCAAAGATCGGTAACTAACGTTATTTATACCGAATACAATTTAAATTCATGAAAGAAAAAGTGGAGGTTAGAAATAAAATAAAATAAAAAATAAGCCGGCAACATTTCCCATCTTTTCGCAGCTTCAACATGTGTGAATCAATAACATTGGATTCAGTGTCATGTGTGTGGCAGTAGGAATGAACCACAAACCAGAAGGATGAACCATAAGGATAAAATACTGTTATACGCCGTTAATTCAAAATAATTGTTCCTGTTTAAATGGAGAAGGAGCCAGCAACTAACAGGCATAAGTTAAGCAAAAAATGACATTGTGAGTATTGTGAGAATTATGGAACATGGTGATAAAGACAGCCTAAATAAGGGGTACTGTGTGATACTCACCCTCAGTAAGGCCCTATAAATTAGTTAATTTTTGTGGTTATTTTACGCCTTTGCAAGTTTTATCCCGGGATAATACTTGCAGAAACAGCTATAAGGGGAGGAGCTTATTGATTCAAACAGTGCATACATTACCATGGCGTGACTAACACACGTCGGGTGGCATGCATCGGTCACGCATGGTCAGCTCCAGACCAGTGCACGTGGGTTCTGATTGGTTGGCAAGAACTCAATTTTTTTCTTAACTTATGCCTGTTAGTTGCTGGCTCCTTCTCCCTTTAATGGTTGGATTTGAAAACATATGCACTTTAATATGACTTTCTTTACAGATTTAGGAACTCGGAGAACCAATCCCAACTACCACTCGTGCTAACTTTTGGTTTTCCATTTAACAACATTTATAAAGTTTAAAATATCCTTTCTTTGAATAACTTATAAACCATTTGAATTCTATGTAGGCATCGGCTAATGTTATACTTTTATGTAACTAAAAGGAATTCATTCATATTTGCGTATAAATAAGTTATAGTTCATGTACAGCTCTGATATAACACACGGTATGACATACTACGGGGATTTTCTTTTCTTGGTAACTCATATATTGGATATGTATATGATATCAACTGTTTATTTATTGTAATACTATGTTACCCACTTGAATGTACATTTGTAATTTTGTGTCATGTTGTTGTTAATAAATTCAATTCAATTCAGGAATGTGAATCTGAGAACTAGAAAACGTTGAATTTATTTTTTTGCTCCAGATGCAGCTGGAGCGGTCGCACAAGAAGGAAGTGCGCCCCCACTTGGCCGATTTAGATCCATGCACCCATCAAAGGATGAGAATATTGGTGGTAAAGGAATTATTGGCATCAGAACAGAGGCAGAGGCCTGTTTCATAAAGATAGTCGTGGGTTATGCATGCCTTTATGAATGACTTGAAATATGACAAGACATGTATGTAATTCTCAAGCTTATGAAATCACATCTGCTAATGTTCAGATATGCAAACATAGCTTAATATTCTTACTCTTCACAACCATTTAACAAGTTTTCCAATGCAAACTTTATCTTTGGGCAAAATCTAATTGACGTTAATCATGCTTTCTTAAAAAGGCATGAAAAAAATTGGACATGTTACTTGCCACTTCATATTCGAGTCGTTCGTAAAGTTATGGGTAACTTTGCGAACAGCGTTATGAAACAGACCCCAGAAGCATCGACACATATCAATCTTAACAACAGAAAAACGATCCTCTTTTGCGCAGAGAAATACGAGGTTTCGCACAGGTCATGCATCACTGCTCTCACACCGTGCTGTGTAGGGGGGAAACGACGGACTGTTGTTATTGTTCACATTCACTCTCGAACGCATAATAATAAAGACTGCGTGGATTTCTGACTGAGAGAAAATGGTGTCTGTGATTGGTTTTTGCCAATTCCGCGGGCCTTCTCCTATCTAATAAAATTTGATTTTTACATTTTTAGTATCCTCAGACTTCCCACTACATATCATCATCTTCCATATATTTATAGATCTCGCACTTTCTTTTTATGAAGCGGCAAAGACAGAAAAAAATTAGGAAAACAGGGATCTTCCACGAGATTTTTTTTTTACCAAAAAGGAAGTCTTTAGACTCAATTCCCCGTGTCATAACATTGACTTCGGTCACATATTTTGATCTAACCTTAAAGACAAACCTTTGATTATCATAAATCTCGTTTCAATAGTATATAACGCTGTAGATTATTTTGTTACAATGGCAAAAAATGTGCCAAAAACGACGGTTTTAGTTCCAGTTACAGCATTGTGTTGCAACTGTAGACCATGAAGAAAGTAAAAGATCGCTTAGAATTGATATGCAAGGGGGGGCGTGGTTGGGGGTATAAACATCCCATTGCACGAAAGTTGTCTGGTCATTTGGCATTCTGTCGGTAAAGTAACTGAGAACTTTTTGTCGGGTCTAAGTGCCAATGAGAGGCTAGATCCACCTGTTTGCTGTAAGACTGGTCGCCCACAGGTAGACGAAACATGTTATCTGGTAAAATAAACAGAGGACTCCTTATTCTGCTTGCCTTCCTCACTGGTTAAAGGTAAGTGACATAATTGAACGCTTGAAAATGCCTCCAGAACCGAATGAGTTGAAATATATACTAACTATACACGAGCTGGAGTGGATCTCCCAGCTGGACGGATTTGTCTCTATTTGTTTACTTAAGGAGAATCAAGCATGAACATTCTAGTATTTTAATTTTATCGGGGCACGATAAAAATATGACCCATAGAGAGCCACACAAACAGGTTTGGCCTGCCACGAGGGATATTGACATTAGTTATTTTAGAATGAGGCAACGTTTGACTACAAGATTTCACACAGGAGAAGTCCTTGCATAGTTACTTGATTCTAGAGTAGTTCAGCTCAAGTTGAGCTACCCCAATCATGTCATTTAACTTCTAAGCAAATGATTCTGTCGGGTCCACCCCCGGGTACACCTCCACTGAAAACGTTCTATAGCGACACCACTGGTACGGTCTCAAAAGGTGACGAAATATTTCTGAAGGTGCAGGAATGTACCATAAAAAAAATATGAAAATAACTATAACGGCTTTGATATAATAACCCTGCCGGGTCTCCAACCCTTCAGGACGTGAGCCGGACTCTCTAACCAGCAGGTTATCACGCCGACCATGAAGATGCCTATTTTTACCTGATAAGAAATATGTTAAAGGTGCGTTATTTTCAACCTTGAGGTGCAAACTTAAAACGTACAAACTTGCCCCCCCCCCCCCCATGCAATAGGGTGAGCGCATAGCCGTGAGAGATGCAAATTTGCTCGAATACCGCGGCGGAAATGGCTCTGCACCTTGGCAAAGTTGCACCTTGAACGCACCTCTATTTTTGGGGGTGTATAGAAGGCAACCCAAATTGACACAACTGTTTCTTGTGGTTATTTGTTGAACAAGGGGAACCTTTTCACAACATTTTTCGTAAATACTGCACACTTAGTTCTAAAAAGACAGTGTATATTAAATTTATATTCTTCAAATCCTGTAATTTCCCTGTAATACGAACTGACCTTTTAAAGCATACCATCACAATAATAGTTAAACATTCTGACACATAAAAGCGGAAACTATTCCTGCATTATCCAAGTTGCAAATTTAGTATATTCAATTACAAAATGAATATATTCACCTACGTGTAATAATTGTCGAATTAATTTTTTTTTAATCATCATTTACCCAGTAAATGATAAACGAGTGAATTTCCCTCTGTGGTGGATCGCAACTTTATGTAACTTGGCAACTCTGGATCAAAGTAAAGTTTCCACCTAAAGACAAATCGTAGGATGAGAAGGAGTACTATACTTTATTTGGTATAAAACTACTCTGCCATAAAGAACAATGCTTCTGCAGTCAAAATTTTTATGGTCAAATATTAACTTCTTTTAAAACAATCACAATCAAGAATTCATTATGACACTGCAAATTTCTTGTGTAGCTTTGTATGTGATTTATCTTTTCAAGAAGCCAGATTAATTCAATACTGTTATGATAAATGGACGCCTATTTCTCCAGAAGTAAACAAATCAAAGACAAATCATTCCAGCAGGGAAATACACACCAGCTGGTGTATACATGGGTACATGTAATCAACCTATTTTGTTCTTGAGCTATCCCTCCCAATCATGTCAATCCCCTTTAAGTTTAATCTTGACTTAGCCTAGATTATTTTAGCCTTAAAAATATATTACGTTTATGATAAAGACAAACCTTAAAGGTTAATGACATGATTGGGAACACTCGAAAATGCCTCAAGAACCAAATGAATTGAAATATATACCAACTACACACGAGCTGGAGTGGATCTCCTACCTGGAAGGATTTATAGGACCCATAGACAGCCACACAGCAGGTTTGTCTGCCACGGGGTATATTTACATTAGTTATTTTAGAATGAGTCAACGTTTCACTTCAAGATTTTTACAGGAGAATCCTTGCATAGTTAAATTGATTCTAGAGTAGTTTCAGCCCAAATTGAAGACTACCCCCAATCATGTCATTTACCTTTAACGGAAATGATCTTAAGTATGGCAAGCTAAAGCCTCGGTTCACGATACCGGGAATGTTTAGAAATTAGTCGCAGGAATTTTGTTTGCGTGTTTGTCCGAAAGTGTTTGGCAACATACGCAGTAAGGTACGATCGATGAGCGGTGACGTAGATAGTTCGTCACCAGTAACAATGGCCTTGGCGCGACGTGGTACAATCGAGGGAATGGAGGGAGGGGGTGAGAGAAGTTAGGAATAGCGCGAGATATAGAAACATTTCCGGACGAAGTGAATCGGCCTTGATCCTCACAAAATGCATGAAAAAAATTTGATACGACACGGATTGACTGATTTTAGTCAGGGGAAGAAAAAAAAAATTGTCGAATATGAACCGTCCCCAAGTCATTTTGCACGTGCAAAAAGCAGCGCTTCGATTATGAGTTGTCAAGCTTTGCGGCACGCTTTGCCAATCGCCCGCGGAGGGATCAGGGGAGCTAGGCAGCCAGGCATGGGCTCGTGGACTTGCATACGACTGAGGGGCGCACGGATAAAAGCGGCCACGCGCCGCGCGACCGCGGAACAAATAACACATCCTTACGATGATTTGAAGAGTATTTTCCCCCTAACACGCCAAAAACAAGAGAAATAATGCCCCGGTTGATTGGCGCAATGCAACTAGCATTTTTGTCCCATTGTTATACCGTTTTTGGAGATCCCTGTGGGGCGTAAAGCTTACCGGGTTGAAGTAAGGCACATCTATTGTGCGCCACGTTTAGGCAACTATCAGGAGCTAGGTAACTGGACGGTTGAATGGGGAAACTTGCCCCGGAGCTATCGCGTGTGCTCGCGTGCCAGCTCACGCCGCTCAGCCATCCATCCCGCGCCATCACTTACGCACGACTAGGGCAAGTATAACTCGACGGAAATAGCTTCTTTAGAGTTTTTATTATTTCGATCTCTTCGTATTTCCTTGCCGGAGGATCAATTTCGACTGGACTCCTTTCACTTGAGAGTTGATCTTCCAAGTGTTATAATCTATAATCTGCACAATTTGACCACGTTTACGGCCGGTATAATAAAAGCTTTTTCACATGGAAATAACTGCATCGTTGCGTGTACAGGAAAGACTTAACTCCACACTTATAGTAAGACGGCTTCCTTATCACAATAACAATTAAATCTTACTGGAAGTATGTTTTTATTTCGAATGATTTCTGAACGAAATACGCACTTTGTTATAACAACATTCACTTTTACAATAATATTACACGGGGGTATAAAGCTAATACATAGATATTAGTACAAGAATGTATTTTATTTTGGTGATGTTAGCGAAATGGATAAGTCAAAATGGCCCAACAACGTTCAAGAAGGGAACATACATTTAGCCTGATTATTTGTATTATAAAATATATGAATATAGATAGATAGATAAATAGATAGATATATAGATAGATAGGTAGATAGATAGATAGATAGATAGACAGATAGATAGATAGGTAGATAGATAATAGATAGATAGATAGACAAATAGAAAGATAGATGGATGGATAGATAGATAGATAGGTACATAGATAGATAGATAGGTAAATAGATAGATAGATAGGTAGATAGATAGATAAATGGATGGATGGATAGATAGATACATAGGTAGGTAGATAGATAGATAGATAGATAGATAGATAGATAGATAGATAGATAGATAGATAGATAGATAGATATAGGTAGATAGAAAGAAAGATATATACGTCGATGATGATAATTAGGATGATTAGAATGAAGACTAACACGATGATGCCGATGACCGTGATGTTGATGATGTTGATGATTGAGATGATAGTAAAATGATGATTATGATCATGATAAAATGGTTGTGAAGACAACATTGATAATAGTTGCTGCTTCCACTGATATTCATAAATGATGCTTTGATGATCCTTAGAATTGTGAAGATAAAGATGGTGATATACAAATAATGTAAGCAGTGATGGAAATTGTAATAATGTGCTAATGCTGAAGATGCTATGATGACTATCAGAATAAAGATGTTCACGGTAACTAAGGGTAATTATGTTCAACGATAATAATAATAATGATGATGATGATGATGATGATGATGATGATAGTAATGATGGTAGTGATAATAGTGATTATGGTGACGATGAAAATCACGATATTAATGGTAATTATGATCATGATAAGGCTGGTGATGTTCGATAAGTTCGATAATAATGTGATGATGATGGTTGTGGTAATGATGATGATGACGACGACAACGACGACGACGACGATGATGATGATTATGATAATGAGGAGGAGGATGAGTAGCAGGTGAAGGAAGAGAGGGAGAATGATGACGACGATGGTGATGAAATGGCTTTAGATATGATGATGTTGTAGGTGATGGTGATGATGAAGATGATAGTGCTTATGATTTTGATCAAGACAATGATGATGAATACGCTGCTAATAATGATTGCGCCGATAAGGATGGTGATAACGATGATTATGATGATGATGATGATGATGATGATGATGATATTGGAGATGACTGATGATCCTAATGGAGCTGCTGATGAAGATGAAAATAAGAATTGGTGACGTAATAACGATAGTGATGGTAATGATAATGATGATGATGATGACAACGGTGATGGTGATGGTGATGATGATGATGATGATGATGATGATGATAATGATGATGATGATGATGAACGATAATGATGATGATGGTGGTCAGATGATGGTGGTAATAATCAGGGGCGTTGATCCCTTTTGGTAATTGGGGTGGCAAAAGTAAGAAAAAAATCGAAAGAAATTGGCGCGCTTCGCTCGCAAAGTGCGCCGAAAAATTGAAAATTGTATTTGTTTAGTATAGTATATTTTATATTAACTAAGATGGTTTTGTTGTCTTGCCATTACTTTTTAGACATATAAATTTTCAATATCAAAATGATGGGGGGGGGGGGGGCAATCGATATGTTTGCCCCAATATTTTCATTGGGGTGGCGATCGCCCCCCCCCCCTTGCCACCCCAGGATCGACGCCTCTGATAATGATGATGACGATGATGATGTTGAGGATTCACAGAGGGGATGTATAGCGATGTATTCTGCGTTTTATCCATGTCACAAATGAGATATATTATAATGTCAATGTAAAGGAAATTCAGACATTTATTAAAGCCCCATTATAGTTGTTACAATTTTGAAAAATAGTGAAATTCTTTGCTATTCTGTTTTATAGATAAACTATATGATAATCAATGCCCTGATAAATTCTCGCTCTGAAACTCTTCAATTTTGTGAGATATTACTTAAAATGTTAAATGTCGGAGGGGAACCACACCCCCCCCCCCACTTCCCCCCACATACACTCCCCATAGATAATGTACAAACCACTGTGTTCTCCAGTAATTTAAGCATGTCAATTTGTCACTTTTTAAAATATTTTTAATAGGGTTGATGTCGTTTTCTGATGTCTGGGATGACAGCACATAATACTTTATGAAAGATTGACGAAGATTTTGTCTGATCGACCAAAACTATATTTGGGCTTTAACTTCGCAATTCTTGAATATTTCATCAACAAGATTGGGGGTAGTCATCAACTTGGGCTGAAACGACTCTAGAATCAAGTAAACTATGCAAGGATTATCCTGTGAAAATCTTGTAGTCAAACGTTGACTCATTCTAGAATAACTAATGTCTATTGTCCCTCGTGGCAGACAAACCTGTCGTGTGGCTCTCTATGGGTCTTAATTTTATCGTACCCGGATAGGATTAAAATACTAGTATGTTCATGCTTGATTCGCCTTAAGTAAACAAATTACAGACAAATCCTTCCAGCTGGAAGATCCACTCTAGCTAGTGTATAGTTGGTATACATTTCAACTGATTTGGTTCTTGAGGCATTTTCAAGTGTTCCCAATCATGTCACTAACCTTTCAATAAAAACAAAAATGAAAATTTGCGAATTCTGTGTACAGCACTGCTCGGTAGTCGTCCACTATGTCATCAGAAAAAATAACAAAAGATGTGTATTAACTTATAAGGACTGACTGAAACTGTGGAAATTGCTAACTCTCGAATTGTTTAACTAAATTTGCTCAAACTTTTATCATTTTCTTTCTCTTGTTTTCTTCTTTTGCGTTTGATAACAGAAAATAGTTGTGTATCAGTCACAATAAACGGTAACTATTCATAGAACCAATTTCATTCTTGATAAATTCGTGAAATGCATAATCATTAATATCACCCTATACATTGAATCATGAATTCATAGAGCGCCCAGTTACAAGACATTAAGTAAAGTAACACATGATTGGGAAAACTTAAACTTGCCTCAAGAACCAAATCATTACCAAAATAATTATACTGGCTATAGTTCAGACCTGTTCATGCAGACTGGAAGGATTTGTTTTGAATTTGTATATTTGAGAAGAAACCATTTTTCAGTAACCAGTAAATTCAACTTAAGTATGACCCCAACGATATAAATTGAAACCATAGAAATCTGTACTGTCATACGCACGCGCACACACACACACACACACACACACACACACACACACACACACACAACACACACACACACACACACACACACACACACACACACACACACACACACACACACACACACACACACACACACACACACACACACACACACGACACACACACACACACACACACACACACACACACACACACACACACACACACACACACACACACACACACACACACACACACACACACACACACACACACACACACATAGACACACAGACGCACAGGCACAGACACACATACACACACAAACACGCACAACCCC
>JZLH01S0599978.1:33231-43618 GCA_001188425.1 Eucidaris tribuloides
TTTCCACTCGTATAACACACGGAATTTTTGACACTTGTACGATTGCATTATTTTTCTTCACCTGAACGTTTATTACATGGAATGTTAAGCTTTCCATAAGTCTTAATTTTGGTCACGTGAGAATTACATGCCCCCAAATCTTCAGATAATCGTTAATAACACGTAAATTTTGAACAAAGATTGAGTGAAACGTTAGTTCATAAACCAATTAACGTGTAATGACATCATTTGCGAAGAGAATGAGGCAATACTGCAAAACTGATGTGTTAAATTACCACCCAGGGTGTTTACCAAAAATCGATACCAGAAAAGTGTTCATTTTCAACAACCATGGTGGAAAGGTAATGTTTGTGGTGTTTAAAGTAATTCGTTTTGTGTTTATAAACACCTAGTGTTTGAATTTAATGTCATATCTGGTGTCTAGGTTGAGCATGAGTGTTAAATTTAACACTCCAGTTATCTATACGAGTGTTCTCGTAATAATTTGTAGTATACAAAATGATATATAATTGCAAAGTTTCTGTCTAAGAGAAGTCATCTTTGTAAACACTCCCGTGTTGAATTTAACACTCAATGTGTACACAAAAGTAATTTTGAATTTCAATAAACAGGTGTAATATTGAAACAAAGAAACCAAACATACTCTTGAGGTCCAGAGTGTTGAAAATTAATACTATAACAGATATCCATATATGGGATGTACTCACACTGGAATCCATTCAAAGTGTTTGATTTAACACTGAAGTTGTATAGAAACAATACAAGCACAATTGACGTTAACAAATATCCAGCTGGTGATCGTGTGACTTCTAAACAAATGCACTGGAAGTGGAAATTGAAAAGGGAATGTCTTAACGGGTTTGTTTTTGGAATAGACAGTTTCACAACGTCTCAGTCTACCCAGAGGGCGTAATCGTTTTCTCAGTATCAACTCGGCATTGCGTAAGAGTAGACTTCTTATACAATGCATTGCAAGAGTTGACTTCATAAAATATAACATTATATCACCATTGCGATGGAATGTTAAGAAAAAAAAACAATCGTCATAATGTTGCTTTAAGAGATCGCCTTAAATTGTCATGACATTAAATAATTCTGTTTGCAATCATTGTATTG
The DNA here is from genome assembly GCA_001188425.1 of Eucidaris tribuloides. Lineage (NCBI taxonomy): Eukaryota > Metazoa > Echinodermata > Echinoidea > Cidaroida > Cidaridae > Eucidaris > Eucidaris tribuloides. The sequence continues at coordinate 34,348 of JZLH01S0599978.1, forward strand.
CACGTGATATATTGACACGTTACCCTATGCGAGTATCATTGGAAATAAGGAAAAACACAACACAACGCATGCGCAGTTTGCTCCCACCACCCCAAACCCCTGATAGTGATTGGTTGTTCATAGATCACATGTTTTCCCCTCCTGACCAATCAAATAGCCTACGACTGACTTGTTTACCATTCTCTCAACAGTCAGGCTAAATGACATGCTTCATCATAAACCATTTATGAACATATTTCGTTTGTTTCCTGATGATTTTATGTTACAACATTTTTTTGTATTCGACAGAAATGCAGCTACAAATCACATTTCGTCACACATTTTTCGACATGAAATGGTCGTATGACGTAATTGTTACGTCAAAAATGATCAAATAACCTTCCATCAATCGTATGTTAGAACGTTATCCCACAATTATCTTTTTCTAAGATTGAAAATCACTACGGAAGGATGCTCACTACAAAATCGTCACGTGAAAGTCATTGTTGCGTTTCTATAGTAACAGCAAAACTGTGGCATTCCTACATAGTGTGAATTTCAATGAGTATTGATTTTCGTAACAGTTAGCATACACATACATAATCAATATTTCGGGTATCTCTTCTTCTACTCAGGAAAGGAAATATCTTTCACCGGTTTAAAAAGAGTATACATACAGAACATTAGTTTCATAATAAGGATACCGGTTACGAACACTGGGCATAATATTGTATAACTCAGAACAGACCTGTACGCTGCATGAAATTGTAATCACGAGTCTTTTCCAAGACCTCCAGCAGCTAATTTCGGAAATGCAGTTTTATCGACAACGATTAAAGGAATATGGTCACAAAGGAATTGGTCCCATTGTTGTCTGCTCATAAATGACGAAATCAAGTGATATTAGTAGTTCACTGTCTGGACACAAATGGAACAGCGCCCCTTATACGACTCAAATCATGAAACTATAAAGGATAATTTTCTTATGCTTACCAAAACAGAAATGTTCAGCAATGTGATATTTGAATATTATATGCCTGTAGTTGAGACACGTTGTTTTAGTCTGTGATGAAGAACAAAAATTCTTTCCTGAACAGATGAAGGGATAATCTTACATAGATATTATGTATGTGTATACAAGATAGATTTCGGGGTACATACTCTACACATTAGACTCAAAATACAGTCGGAACTCGGACTTGATTGTATCTCATGATCATACTCAGAAACGGGGAAAATTGTGCCACTCTCCAACACGAGTCCTGTATTCACAGACTATTTCACAAAGATCGTTTTATGGAGAGCCTTTTAAGGTACACATACTCAAATAAATTTGGAATTATTTTTATGAAAGATCGTTTAATGTTGCACACATTATTTGTTGTTGTTCAGACGTGAGGTAGTCTGAAGAAAGTCAAAAGAAAATTGTAAACAAAATTGATAAAAAAAGACACGTCAAAACAAAGGATAGTAACGTATACCCGTACTAAAGTAAGGTGTAATTCAAACCAAATTTTGTTATCTACTTTCCTAAGTACTGAAATTGCACACTCTCGGCTTTCAGATGGAAAAATTGCAAAATAAAAACATATAAACATTTTCGGAGAAATTGAAAAAGAAAGGAATTTCTAAAAAAAAAAATGTGATTCGTAAATACTGTTGTTACAATGCGGAGTGACTACTTCCCGCAATGATTTGAGCTGAAAAGTAAACATTAACACGCATAATATCTGTATATTGCCCAAGCAAATTCGGCAAGATACAAAGTAGGGCAAGCTCAAGCTCGTATGGTTATGTAATATTGTTTTAATACACTTACAATACTATAATTACTTATATATATTTTTTTTCAATTTCTCCGAAATTATCGCACACTAATACTGTTCATTATAGCCTCTGAAATCTCAGGATTGTCATTGTGAGGAAATAAATAAAATTACAACGAAAATAACATAAAAGATTGAAAAGAGGATTTAGACTTTAGCAAAGAACATTGAGCATGAAATTAATATTCGGAAGAGAAATATATATACGTTTTTAACTGGAAAAGGAATATGTGCAACGGTAAAATATATATTAAAGCAAAGCAAGGTTTCTTTACAACAAAAGTCACCGAAACATTCGATAGATAACGAAAGACATATTTTCATGATTTTTTTTTCATTATTGTATTAACATGCAGCTATCTAGTTTGGCGGATGATCTATAATCTAATTTACTTGATCCAAGTATTTAAATATTTCAAAAAATGGTCTTCGTCGTCGTTATATAAAACAACGATTTATATCATACGCCCTCTATAGTCCATGATTATCAAAACAATACATTATTCATTCAAAAATAGCATTACTTGGTCACGACGATCCACGTCCGAAATGAACTTTGACCTTATGTCGAAGTTCGTAGAACTCATCCAAGGCTACATACATTCAATAATCTCCCGTACGGTATTATTTTATGATACACATTTTCTACTTCCGGGTGAACCCGTTAAATACTTCCGGTGAAGATCCGCGGGGTCATCTCTGTCTACAGTTCAAGCATAGTATCCTTTACGTATTTTTTTTTCTTTTGTACAATACAAAAAAGGTTCAGTCATGGCACTTTTAAAAGTCTTTCTTGATTTATTTTGTTATTTTTTTTCAGAGTCAATGCAGATGTTCTTGAAGAGCACTTAAAGGCGGTGTGTTAACCGTAATACGTGCCTATGTGTGATGTCATATGACCCGCGTGGGGGTGCGTCACGTGACTGCTGGGGTAGATATTGGCAGGGCTCGGAGACGACCAATAGGAACCGTGGGAACTGAAAAGACTCGCGTTGGTTGATGGGATAGGCGTGCCGACGAAGTTGATCTTCGTCGGGTGGTAATAGTTCTGCAGGCTGGACAGATCGGACTGGTATCGGTACATGCTCGGGTCGGCTTGGACCGGCTGCATCGCCTGGGCTAGCCCCGCGAAATCGAACTTGTAGGCGTAGCGCTTTCCGTGGACTTTCGTCATGATGTTCTTGTCGTAGTAGTAACGTAGGGCACGGCTCAGTTTATCGTAGTTCATGTTGGGCTTGCTCTTTCGCTCGCCCCACCGCCTCGCCACCTCGTCGGGGTCAGTCATTTTGAACTCGCCATTGGTCCCTTCCCACGTGATGCAGTTGGCGTTGGAACTGTCTGAGAGGAGTTCCAGGAGAAATTGCCACAGTTGGATCTGTCCGCTCCCTAGTAAAACAGAAAAGGAAAGATCGAGAATAGGGCCATATTAAGGAAAGTGGTACCACAATAATATAAACCGACAATATATAAACACCCAAGTGTTACTAAGTACCACAGGTGTTTGAAATAACATGTGTCACGTTTGATCTTTGAAAACTCAAAACCTAAGAGATAATCATCATCATGTGCCATCTTCGACACGAAGGTTGGCCACTATTGTTCTCTATCTAACTCGATTCTCTTCATTGGGATAATACTGGAACTGAATAGTGAAACCTGTGTATAAAGACCGCTCAAGGGAGACGAGAAAAGTGGTCTACCGTCTTTATGAGCAGGTGGTCTTTAAGTACAGGTTCCTTCAACACAAATTCCAATGAAAAGCACCTTTCAAGGGAAACAAAAATTGTGGTCTTTATGAAAAGGGGTTCTTTCTATGAATATAATACTTGACGTCATTTCTTTTTTACTTCACGGTTATTATTTTAGTACTTTATCAACCCTCTGAATTTTTTGTTGTTTTATTCATATTAATCAATGGGTTTGTGTATGAGTGTGTGCTAAATCTACACTCAATAGCCATAAACAATGGCTGTGAATACCCCGCGTTGGAAGCTGCTGTAGTGAGCGAGATTCTCGTGCAGGTCCAGGGTATATAAAACTTTATTAATTATTCATGAGAGTAACAGGAAAAGAATATTTCGTCATGAATAATTAATAAAGCATTCATCTACCCTGGATCTGGACAAAGCGGTTGCTTCTAACGTGTGTTATTCACAGTCAACATTCATAGGTATTGTGTGAGGAGTGTACAAAGTTTTATTTATTTTTACAAGAGGCTTGACATTAAGCAAAATCTGAAACCTAGCTTCAAAATTAAGCATGAATGTTACGAAACGGATTAATGACATCATATTCAAACCACCTCCAATAATATGGTATAGAGGTTTTGAGTTATTAAAGATAAAATGTGACAAATGCCATCTTAAATACCCAGTACATTGCACAGTGATAATAGTGAAATTACCATTATGAGTTCACATTTGAATGGTTTGAAACGGTTACCCGAAATTTTGATCCAGTTGGAATCTTAAAAAACAAACACATGCGACCCTCCAGCTGAGTTGGTCTCAGACCATTTCAGAGTGAATGAGTGCAGACCATTTCACTGATGCACGAATTAGAACCACTGTATCAGTATAATTTCAAATGGTATTACATGCAATGCACTATCGAACTGTTAAGGCATATTATCATACGGTTCGGGTGTTAGTAGAAAACAATACGTAATGATCAACTAATTAAGAGGCTTACAGATCATGAGCATCATAGAAATAATAAGAACTTTGGCATGGTTAGTTTTAAAATTCGGAAAATAAGATAAATACGATGCAATAATGCGTACAGTAAATAAGACGAATAATCATTCAATGGCGAAATGGGGATGGTAACTGCTGAAAGGGGATACATGTAAGAACGTGAAGGAGCTTGGGCAACAATGCAAAGAGCAGGAAAACACATGAAAATGGCATAATGGTCGAAGGGTACCAAAGCTCCTTCAATGCTTTACCCAGTATAAACCCATCCGGAATAAAATTGATATCACCCTGAAACAAAGTGTGAGTGAAATTGTTTGCTCTTTAAAGGCAGTGGATCTCATATGCAAACATCCCTGCAGACCAGGAAAAGATAACCCATACCCTTAGGCTAGTGATGAAGGGCATGTCTGTGAAATCTGGGGGTCAGTGATTGCCTGGAATTTGAAAAATGTCAAAGAAAAACAATAGCCGTTTAGTGTACGTTCTATGGTAGGAATTTTTGTCTCGCGAGAAAAAAAAATCAAATCTGAGTCTAACGGTCACTATAATTCCACTTAAACTGAGTTTCTAACTCCTATATTTTGCTAAAGGTTCTCAGATGGTATTTTCTTCTAAATGCCATTGTATTTACATAATGTTAATTTTTAGACACGCAAAAGAGATCCCCTGCCTTTAAGGAGTAAATGTCAAAAAAGAGTGAATTTAGAATGAATTTTGAGTAAATATGTGTGTTTCACTCATTTTGGAGTGACCTCTAGGATCACTTGGAATCCCCGAGTGATCCTTGAGGTCACTCCAGAATGAGTGAAAAACACCCCAGTTACTCGAAATTCACTCGAAAATCACTCTAAATTCACTCTTTTTTGACATTTACTTCTTAAAGAGTGAACAATATCACTCTCTTTAAAAAAAAAAGAGTAGGCTTATATTTTTGTTGGTGCTGATATATTTATTTTGTTTGTATAGGACAGTTTGTTTTGTTTACATTTATAAAGTATGACACAGTGACATTAGTTCCGGTGTTGTATCACTTCCATTTAGAATGAAAGATGTTTGACCTTTTTTCTCTGAAAGATGGGCTGCTTTCGAAGTATCCGCTGCACTTTCATTTATTCGTTTACACGAAACAAAATACGCATGAAGCATACAGATACTACACATGATCTTAGCCAAAAGGCCGAGAAGCGAACGGCCTCTGTCGCAGATATTGCTTTAATTGTATAGGAGAGGAGATGATGTTAACAAACTACTCTCCGTATGGGATGTACAGTTTAAATGCTCTTTGTACAAATTCCATCAGGAGTTGTGTTCACGATGTTCCTTTCCCCTTCCTTTGTTGCGTTTTGTTTTCCCCTTTTTGTCTCTGATAATGTCGTATTTCCACGGCATTAATACAAAATATGGTGCTTTGACATTTTGTTGCCATCACCAACACAAATGCGACTTCTAATTGACGCAAAAGTCGAGCCAGTGATCGGCCCCGTCAAAGAAGGCCCGACGTGATTCAAGCATCGGTAGAATACGAAAGCAATATTAATATTGTTCAAATTACTTGTTTCAGTGATAACGTCATTAGAACGTTGATCATCATGTTGTGGGGGTATCAGTTCGCTATTTTAAATGTCGCTCGGATTTTTTTTCTCTCTCCCGATTTCTGACATCAAATCATAAATGTCTAAATGGGTGAGACGGGTGAGATGATGGATTATTGATTAGCTTCCTCCAGAAATCGCATCTTGGCTTAATTAGAGGAGCCCCATACCAGCTGCAGCGATAGAGGATAACAGCAAGCCTCATCTCGGCTTTGCGGCCGATGGAGGGATGCGGATAATAGTAATACTGTCGATGATGTGGTTTTAACGTGTGTTCTGGGGAATGCCGCATGTTCATCCTTTGATAGGATTATATTTTTGTATCCCTGATTTATCACAAATAATATAATTCATACCAAAGCTGGAATAAAAACTAACATATCGACTTATGGTGTCTAAGGTTTTACCATCATTTGCTGTGCAAGGGAAGACAATTTAAATTGATGTATAAACTGATAAACTGTAAGCCTTCATCATGTTCATAAACTATTTCATCTCTATGATATTTTTATAATCATTTTTAATTTATTGTAGCAGAATAAAACTACTAGTAACGTTCCTCTATAAGAGAATGATCCTCTGAAAGGTTGAGAAATAAAAGTAAAGAATCATAATTCCGAGTAAAAATATATGAGATTTGTCACATTCTAATTTTATGTACTCCTGTCAGTGCGCGAAGAAAAGAAATAGAATGGAATAGAAAAAATAAGATGCTGCAATAGAAGATGATGGAAATGGAACGAAAACGGTAAGAAGAAGACAAGAAGAAATGGAAAAAACAGAACAACTTGAAGGAGAAGAAACAGTAGCACACGAAAACAATGAAAGAGAGAAAGAGAGAGAAATAAATGTAGTGAAAATACAAAACGATATGGGAAAGAACCAAAAAGAAGAATAAGGAGGAGGAGAAGAAGAAGAAGAAGAAGAAGAAGAAGAAGAAGAAGAAGAAGAAGAAGAAGAAGAAGAAAGGAGGAGAAGAAAAAATATAGTGAAGATGATAAGAAGGAGAGGGTGGTGATGATAAAAATAAGCACTGTTAAAAGGCATTTTTTATAAACCTTCGTCCATTGTGTTCTGACGAATTACGTTCACGTTAATTGTCGAATAGTCTGTTCAACAAATTGTAAATTTATAAATGCACCTTGGAAACGTGAATATAAATAACTTATGGAAACGGAGATCCTACGATATTGAACAGCAGAGAAAGATTTCTATTCAACTTGTGGCATTGCTTGCTCACATCAACAACGTGAAGTTTATAATTCCATTTCAGGGACACGATTATATACTTTTTCTATTCTGCTTGCTCTCAAGCCCATTTGAAAGTCTAGCTTCATATGATTTCCTCTTCTTTTATAAAACTGTCTTTCCCGTTCTCCCTGGTTCTTTGCAAATCACGTCACATTCTACACCATCCATTCCTCAATTATACATCTTTGTTTTCCTTTCTACATCTCCCATCTCTCTCCCGTCAGAAAGCAAACGAGGAAGAGATTCTAATTGAAATAGTGATGTAACAATTCTAAACATCGTGCTACCTAGCTATCAATAGCGTCAGTCGCAATATCGGTATTCTTTCGTTGTCAATCCCAAGCCCATTCAGTGCGATATTTCTATATTGCTTCTTTTTCGTCTCTCTCCCTCGGTTCAATTCTACCTTTATATCCATTTATTAGGGATACGGCGATAGGAAAAAAATACATATATATGTTTCGATGTTATGGTAAGCGAGATGCCTTTGTTCAAATCAGTTACCCCGAAGCACAAGCCTGACTGGGCGCGCGACTCGAGAACGCATGCAAGCGTGCAACCCCACTCGCGGTATAGTAATAAACCGAGATTTTGTTCGCGAGCCGCCGCGACGGTGGAGATCGTCTGCTGCGGAGCTCGGGAGAATGAAAAACGCCTAGTTTGTTGGAGAGCGTAGAAAAGTGAAGTTGAAGGGCAAGAGAAATAGGGAAAAGCTAGAGAAGCCAGTCAGGCAAAGAGGTCCTGTTTGATTAACCGAACACAGCGATCAAGAGCCTGTAATTTAAGCAAGAAAGACGGCCAATTGTAAATATCCGTTTGTCGGAAGCGCATTCAGTTTTGCTGCCTTCGTAAGTCAATAAAATCGAACAGTGTCCATGCGTGCCGGGTTTGTAGTCGTGTTGGTAATAATAATCGCTAACCCCTTTTTTCTCCTCTCTCTCTCTCACTCTTCTCAATTCTCTCCCTTCTCCCATTTTCATCATTTTTTTTTCGACGCCGTCATTTTCTCGTGGCTATTGGATTTACGAGTCCAGTGGATTATTGTCACGAGAAAAAAGAGAAACATTTTGTGGTTTGGGCGATCCGAGGCAAGATAAAATGGACGCACGTCGTATAAGTGCAGAAAAAAAATATACAAATTTTCATCTAGCAATGGATGTGGGATAAACGTCGTGAAAATAATTATGTCATGAAATTGTAATATTTAGCGGCTGATAGCGGAGTCCTATACGTATTCATGAATCATTCCTAAATCACCTGTTTCCTATAATGCTATCTATGTGTATCAAACATGAGCCGGGAAAACACAAAAGTAAAAACTCGACTGTAAACTGTATTTTATGCTCTTAATTATGCCAAAATATTATTGATAACTTCGATTCGACCTGCAACCTTACGTACAATTCAATGCTAATGAAAATATTACCAATTAATTAATTTATTTATTTATTCATCTCTTTATCTATATATTTATTTGTTTATTTATTTATCACTTCGCTTCATTTGTTTATTTACATATTTTTTTCTACGTTTTTAATCCATTATTTTACCTATTCATATTATCTATGATTGAGTTTGATTGTCTCATAATTATCATATCTGCAAGAATTATTTTAATGTGCAGCTAAATGTGAATGAGGTAATATTTTATTTTGGTATTTTGGTATACATGCCAATATATAAATATATAAATATTTCATCACCACCGCTACAAGACTGTTAATTCCTCATTCGCGGAATCAAGAGGCCAAAATGAGAGATTGTAATTTACTGGACCATGTTTACAATCAGCGTGTCCCAATAAAAGTGTCCAAGGCCTCTTATTGGAATGCAAAATGCTAGTCAAAATCAAGAACTATTTTCTAGTTTGAGTCCATATATCAAAAGCCAATGTAATTGTGTAGCTGCTGTCCAAAATTTAGTCGAT
>JZLH01S0599978.1:61223-66223 GCA_001188425.1 Eucidaris tribuloides
GGTACTTGAAGCAAGTTAAAAGAAAAACAGAGATTCTATGAAAATGGCATTATAAAAAGTAAAATAAGATGCAACATTATCAAGCTATTTATCAATTTTAATGTTAAATACGGTGTATGAAATACCATTTACACTTAAGTGATGCAAATTAAACATTATAACAATATTAATCATTTGTCCTTTTAGATATGACTATGTATTTCTTCCCTGTTTCCAAAGTGCCATAAAAAGCTACTTTTTTTTAATAAAAGGTGAACTATCCTCCCTGCGTTCTTGTTAGCAAACTAAACGATGCAAAACAACTATGAAAAATAAGTTTACTAAATTTGATACAGAATGGAAGTTTATCAAACATCTGACTTGTTGAATTTCAAGGATAAAATAACTTCATTCTCTGTGCAGTAAATTATAAGACAATTTGTACCAGTATGAAGTAAAGAAACAATTGCACATTTTTCCCCCTGAAAATTAATGTTACATACAAGAGGTTAATGAAGTATAGTATACTGTAAGGTGCACTGAAGGCAAATGATATCTAAAGTCACGGATCACTTGTTTTGCATGTTTCTTATCATGCTCACAGCCCAGCAGTTTGTTCTCAAATATTACCACGGCATACCAACGAAAGGTATCTTCTACTAGTATAATAATCATAATACAACATTTCATTCCATTTTCATTCATTTTTTTAAAATGTTTTCATGACATCAATCTCGATTCAATAACCGCTCTACAGAACTGACTAACCCTTTTTTCTGACTCTTTCAGTGAAAATTCAGCAATTGTGTCATTCAATCTATACAGTATTCCGACTGAAGCTAATACAATCGTCGGTGGTTAGCTAATAAAAGACCCCTTTCTGCATTTTTTTTCTTTAAATCAGTACGACATTTTTAATATCGATTTTATTGCTCTCTCGACTCATTGCCCACCGAACAGTCATGTTGAACACTGGGTGAAAAAAGCCCCACAAATTGAACTGTATAGCTAACTATGAATACGTATTTCCGTTCATTAAGTGTTCAATTCGTAACAAACCTTCGTACACGCTACGCACATAGACACGCGCGGGGAAAATCTAACCCCAGTTTTATGTAACACATTGACTCACAATAGAACTCGATGTATAATACAGACTGAGTGAGTTAGTATTGGATTGAGGCAAAGTTTACAACGACGAGAGGGGAAATGGAATTGTATCGTCAACATCATGCACATTTCCTGCATTTTATAGGAAGTAATTTGATAAATCGGCGTTCCATAAAGGTTTTCCTCCTTGCTGGAAGTCAGTGATATATGGCAGAGATTAAACTGCTGGGAGAACGCATGAACAGAGCTACATTTTCATCATTTTTATTGATACAATTCCTGTATAACATAAAAATGTCATTACTTTTCTAGGCAAACCAAATTATCACCATTTATGTTCTATCTATCCATCCATCTATTTATTTATCTATCTATCTATCTATCTATCTGTCTGTCTAAATATATAGCTATTCATCTATCTATCTGTCTATCTTTTATCAATATATGTACCCAACCATTCATCCATTTAAGTTTTTGTAATACATTCATATGATACTTGCTCTACAAAACTAAACTTTGCATTGTCAAATTTACTCAAGAACTAATATAAGCAATATTTAACAAAAACAGAATTTCAATAAAAGAAGGGGGAAACTAAGTTGAAGAAAATAGAAGAAACTGTAATTTTCATCTTTACGAAACGAGAGATTTTGATCATTAGGAAGATAAAAACTCGGTAAAATTGTGATAAATGGTACAAAATACCTGTAGAAAGTGACATTTGATTTTAGAATGGAAAGACCAAAATGGAATTTGTGATTAAATAAAAATGGATTGTTGATTTAAGAAACCCCCCAAATTATGGTCGAAACTGAAATATTACGAATATAATTTGGTATCTTCGTGAAGGAGTATCCAATCGATAATTATTAATCCTGACAACGTCGTTGTTAAATAAAATAAGCTATCGGTCGCACTTTTCTCTCATACTATGAATGGTGACTAACTCTGATTAATTTTGATAAATGACGATAAATGACGATACACAACGATAAATGACGATACATAACGACAAATGACGATAAATGACGATAAATGGCGGAACATGACGATAAATGACGATAAATGACCACGAATGACGAAACATGACAAAAAATGATGATACATCACGATACACGGCGAAAAATGACGATACATGACGATAAATGCAGATAAATGACGATAGATGACGGAAAATGACGATACATAACGAAGAATGACGAAACATGACGATAGATGACGAAAAAAGACGAAAAATGACGATACATAACGACAAATGACGAAACATGACGAAAAATGACGATACATCACGATACATGACGAAAAATGACGATACGTGACAATAAATGAAGATAAATGACGAAAGATTACGAAAAAAAAGACGAAAAATTAAGATACAGGACTACAAATGACGATAAAGGAAGATAACTGACGATAACTGACGACAACTGACGATAACTGACAATAAATGACGACAAAGATGATGTATTTTATATCGATATTGTCGGGGGATGATGGAGTAAGATAACAGAGTTGATGATATGAAAATGAAATCGTGTTCTCCACAGACAAAGAAGGTGAAAAAATACTCTGATAAACAAAGGAGACTGGTTGCCTTTGACGATCTTATATCGACTTTTCTACCTTGGGGCTGTTTTTGACAAGACTTTCACAGATATTCGTTTCTCCTTAAGACAGAACGACAAAAATAAACCATATCGCCACTTGTAAATGTTGGTTTGGTTGACTTCAAGAGGCCTATGAGACTGATACGTTATAACGTCATGTCTCCGCCGTGTCTGCTGCGTGCAAATTCGAGAAAGGATCGCCTACGTACAAAATAAATACTTCAAGCGATAACCAGATTGAACGGGTCAGCTGAAGTAGCATTTCCGGTTCCGGGTTAGGGATAGCAGTGACTTCCGTGTTGGCATTATCGCGATGTAGATTGCATCGAATTATAAGAGGCATGAAGAAGGTGAAATCACATGAAAGTACTGTAGAGTAATACGGGACATCCAGTGATTTCAACCTGGCTAGCTACATTGTAATAACACGCTTACAATCTAAAACCAAGGTTGAACTCAGCGGATGACACTTTTAACACTTGAATGTGATATTTTACATGTTATAGTATAGGAGGTGTTGCGCACGTTTACACTAAAACGTGTTAAAAGGGTATTAGTGTTAAGGATTATCAAGACACTATGGTGTTAACATCATCTTAAATTAACACCTCCATGTGTAAGATATCATTAATATTAATGTCGTTTTAAGGGGTTATAGTGTTAAACGTGTGCAGCACCTCTTCTACCAAGTTTAACATGTAACATTTTCAATTTAACACGTTAAAGTGATAAATACCGTAACTATTATCCGTTTAGTTAACTCCTGTTTAGAGTAAATGTGGCCGGTGAAAGTATAAATCTAGATCCAATGAGTATACTTGCTAAAATGCTTTGTGTATTTAAAGACGCGCAGTGTATATTTTTGGAAAATGGTAAAAACGAAACTTTCTCCTATTGTGTGTTCCAGATAGGACTACATGTATATCATCTATAAATGCCCTGAAAATTGCACGCTCTTGAAAACTCAAGTATAGTTATGACAGATTAGACATAATTTTCATCAGTCTTTCACAAGGTATGCATTGTCATTTCACACACAGCAAATGGTGAAATTGGAATTTAAGTTAAATGAGAGAGCCACACTATTGTTTCCATATTTAAAACTGGATAAGGTTAATCATTGTTATTAATTTATGCATCGTCATCACAAACAATTATGTCGTAAACGTCAGTGTGTCATCGATGCGAATTAGATACCTTATTAAATAATGTCAATTTCATTGCAGTTATTAAAGTTACGTTAATAGTTGATTGTTAGTTGTTATCTTATTCTCCAATCAGTGTTCTAATTTTGTGTATTTTTTTTTCTCACAACAGAATAATGTATTCACCTTTGAAAGGATTTGTTGAGAATATGTTTACTCCTTTCATTTTGACATGCAGTCAACACTTTTTTTTACGCGGTTCTTCTAAATATACGGATGAACAGATAGCGAAGATGTGCTGTAAATGTGTTTGCTCCTTTTGTGCGTACCAAAGAACGATACAATCTCAAAAAGACATCACCTTCGATCTATCTTAGTCGGTGTCAGTTGGATACGAGCGTGAAAAAAGAGATATTTTCATTGATCCAGGACAATTTACTGTAAGACTCGATAAAGACTCCAATCCAATTTAGGAGATAAAGAATGAGTCCCGGCGGACGAAGATACGATAATATTTGTTAACAAAAGCAATATTGTATCGACTGCCGCGCATATTCAATCATCAAATCCCTTAGATCCCATTTTCCATATTATGCAAACTAATAGCGCAAATCCTTGCCCACTGAGCGTAAAATCTGCGTAATTCCCAAGTGGGCTTTGACCTACATGACGAGCCGTATCAAGTACGCGTCACGACAAAAGCTTGAATTATAAAATCAAAATGAAAAGACCTGTAGTCCCAGGCATATACAATTCCGTTATGGACCGGGGAGAGAGAAAGAAGTCGGGGTTGCGCGCGGGCGTTATACCCCGGGGACACTACGGGGCGTTGTTAACCGTACCCCATTAAATGCAGCGGTGAAGTGTAAATACACGGTGTAATAAAGCAGTGATTTAATCAGATGAGCATTACGCGACGACTCGCGCTGTCCCGTAGGAATTCTAACGGTAAAATGATGAGGAGCTCTATGAAAACACCGCAACTTACTGGTGATATATGACATTTTGCTTGGTCGAGGGCAAGGAAACACATATTAGGACTGGCAGATATATGTAGTTTGGCGGAAACTCACTTTCGGTCCCCTTTTATTACAGCAACATATCGGGAGAGAGAGAAAAAAAATATTAGAATTCCATTTTCCCTTCCTGTGTCCTTTTA
>JZLH01S0599978.1:68723-76213 GCA_001188425.1 Eucidaris tribuloides
TGCTCTGTTTTGACGCAAATGGTTTGCTAAAACTAGAGATTTAAATGTAATACATACAGTGTTATCTATACACACAGATACCAGATGGTGTGGAACACTCTTCGTGTTAAAGGTATTGGCTAACATTTACCACAGTTAAAAAAATCTGAGCTACATGATTCCCCATGCTACCATTGTCTTTCATAAGGTCTAAAAATGACGCCCTGAAAAAATTGTATTGCAATATGATTATTTAGTGCTTTAAAAAAGTGAAAATCGTAAGTTGATCGGATTCACCTTCCCATTTTCTCCCATAGACTTACTGTGTGTACACCAAGGCTATTTAAACTCACCCCGAGTTTTAATTGTTTATTCATGCATAACTTGCCATTGGCAGTGTAACTTTCCAAACTTTTTTATTCTAGGGTGTTTCTTTGTCCACAGGAACACTACTATGTAGTTCAGATATCAAAATTTGACAATTTTTTTTTAAATTAAAGCTCCAAAATGTTAGCCTATTACTTTAAAATAAATAAGTTTGGTTTAAGACTTGATCATTTTGACAAAAAGTTGAAGGTTGGTATTTGTAGTCTTGTATGAATGCGTAAACGTTGGCTCACATAAGTTCACCCATTACTACCCGATCATGTGACCCATGTCGAGCCTGCACATTAATGTGCGCCACCTCCACTGTGTCAAAATATCACACATGGTTTATAAAGTTAGCACCATGTGTATTGCATAACACCCTGGGGGTTCTATTTAACACCCAGTTTCTACAGTGTTTGAAGTAACAGACTGGGTTGAAAGATGAAAGTCTCCACTCGTTTTTTTTTTCTCAGACATTAGATGGATCAAATACAATAAATGTGAGATCGGACAGAGTATAGGGAAAACCCCAATGCTAGTCAACCTGTAATATTAACACTTACATACTAACTTTGTTGGTGTAAATTCGTAATTTGACACTTTAATTGTATTTTCACTTAACTCTATATCAGATCCCGACCAAAGGCTTAAATGCGGTTGATACTGTTTTGTACCAACAATGATTTTGTCAGGTACAGCGAACGAATCTGAACGCCCACCAATTGTTTATTATCATAATGGCTGATCAGATGATATTCATTTTTGCTAGACAACAAGAAAGTGAAGAAATATCGAAAGTGTAAATAACACTTCAAAAATGGTTTCACTATTAGTCCTCCTATCTCACTCTAGGTGTGGTTTTGCGTCAATCAGCCACAGTTTTTGTCAATCTTTCACACGCAGTATCGTATTGTCGTGCCAGCATATCAACCTACTAAAAATTGTTTTTTGAAGAAATGGTGCCTGCCTTATCCTTTAATTTCTAAGAGATGATACCACTTTTGAAACATTTCCTAAAGCAAAATTTCAAGGCCCCGCAACTTCTCAAAAAAAAAAAAAAAAAAACCCGGAACGTTTTAGGACGTGTAATTTTCAGAGCATCAGAGCATTAAAGGGAGAAGCGCACCAGCAACTAACAGGCATAAGTTAAGAAATAAAGGAGCCGCATTGAAAGTATTGTGAGAATTATGGTATATGCGTTGATAATACAGCCTGAACATAAGGGCTATTTGCTGTGACCACTCACACTTAGGCCAAGGCCTATAAATTAGTTTAATTTGCTGTTTATTTTATGTCTCCCATTGCCAAGCCTTGTTCTTAAGAGAAAACTTGCAGAAACAGTCGATGGCGGGCGAGGAGCTTATCGCATTCAAACAGTGCATACATTAACTGGCGGCGCTGACTAAACACACGTCGGCGTGGCATGCATCGGTATGCTGCGTCAGTGGTCGGCAATGTGCTACGTGCGCATCTGATTGGTTGGCAAGAACTCAATGTTTTCTTAACTGATCGTCTGTTAGGCTTGCCGGTGCCTTCTCTTATTAAACGGAAGATATATAAGTGTATCTAGTGTATGACATGAGACAATTTTCTTTTTGATCCACAATTTTAAAATGAATTCAAGATAACATTCATGGATCAAAAGCCTCATGTGATTTTCAGGGATTCCCCTTGCTAACAACATTCATTTTATATCAAACTATCTTTTTTATTGTCACCATGCATCATCATTATCATTATAGCTACCATCATCATTACGACGATCCTCCTCCTAACAACCATTTAAACATCATAATCCTCCTCCTTATCATCATTATCACCATCATCATCATCATCATCATCATCATCATTGATCATCTCCTTTTCCCTCTTCTTCTTTCTCATCATCATTAAAGATTATGAATATCCTCCTCATAATCATCATTAGAATCATCATTAACATCATCGTCTTCGTCGTCATCATCATCATCGTAATCCTCATCATCACCACGGCCGCGACCACTATCATCCTCATCATCATCATCGTCGTCGTCACTCACCACTCCTCCTCCTCCTCCTCCTCCTCCTCCTCCTCCTCCTCATCATCATCATCATCATCATCATCATCATCATCATCATCAAGGATACTGTCAATAAATCAAGTCTGAGATCAAATGGGTGCATTCCATAGTGTACAACGTTTCCCGCAATGTTCGATAAAAACAATTTAAAAATCCCCTCGGGGTTCATCATTGTAATGTAAGGAACTCATGAAAAAAAGAGCAAAACCTTGGTACCAGGGGTTCAGGCACGGTCTATCCGAGAATTAATTCAGAATAAACTAGTTTTTGTATCGACATCCGTAATAAATGCTGATTTAAGTTCTTATATACATAATTCACAAGGCCACACTCACCAAAACGGTGTCTCCTGCCGGCTGGTTACAAGTGCAGAGGTTTTACGCCATATATGGTCAAAAATAAACATAATCACTGATTGGCGCTTTAAGGCAAATCCTCGCGCTCTTGTTGATCATGCGCATTTTGTCACGAACCGTATTGAATGAGTGATGTCTCCATTTAAAATCCCCGGATGTTGAGATCGTGATGTGAATATCATTTCAATGCTAATTCTGCCGCTTGGAAGTTCGATTCCCGAATATTAGACGTCTTAATACTATTGTCAACAGCGATGCGTGCCGATTTCTTGTCTCCCCCTTTCTGTCTTTGTGTGCAACTTTTAGCGTGAGTGAGTAAGTGAATGTGTATGAATTTTATATAGGTAGAAGAATATAATGTAGGTATATATACATTATATGATATTCAAGGTATTTGTCTTTCATTTTGCTCATTAAATAATTTTAGGTTTCACCCATTGGAGACGGATTCATATTTTAGTTAGGTGTTTATTTGTGTTTTCCGTTTTGTTTCTAGTTGAAATTTATCTCCTTTTTTGTTTTAAATAGTAGTCTGTCTGTTTATCGTTGATACGTCTTCAGTGACATCGATTCTTATTGTTCCCTTTGTCCATATTTTCTCTAAATCATTTAATGATGAAGTAAATGTGAAAAAGAATTCCACCGATTTGTTTTGCTGAGATTGATTTTCTATATAAATTATGAAAATAGTATGCAACAAATTACGAAATTATATACATAATACAGAAACAAAAACACAGAAGTGTGCTGCTAAAGAGAACTATGAAATTGCTAAAGTACATCCTAACTCAAACCTATTTACCCAGAATCATGTTAGAGGGGCAAAATTACATCTAAACTGGCACCTTTACACCAATAACGGTAAATTGAGCTTCTTTGGTTACACACTTATTTTTAGTACATTTTTGGGCACACAAATTTTACCGTTTCCCCTTACAGGGTATAGATTGGCACCCTGTATTCTGGGCCTGTTATTGTGTAGTGAAATGTCTAAATCAGTATTCTCTGCACCTCAAAGAAGTATTTAGGGTGTAAATGTATGCATTATGGTACAAATTTGCGTACTCTGTGATTCAAGGTACAGCTTCGTATTAACTTCTGCCATTTGCTCTATCCAGGGTCATAAAATGTGCACCTTAATCCTTCGCGTATATTTTGAAGTCACTCTGTTACAATTTCCAAAATGGTTCTGAAACCTGGTGTCTCTTTTTTTTTAGTAAACAAACTTACTTTGTATGCCATATCAACGCCAGGTTATTCGTACTTCTGAAATCTCAGATATATCTATCTAAAAGACAGAACCAATATATACGGTATTGTACTGTCGCACAGTGCAAAGAGGGATATCCCATTTGATGTAATGATAGAATCGTGTTTGTACCTTCCTACCACTTTTTCAGATGCTAACTTTTCTTTAATCTATGTGTATGTATGTATGTGTGTTTGTTATTGGGGGAGGTATTTTGATCACCCTACAAAACATATTGAAGACAACATTGTGTCTATATACATGCTTATCAAATATGTTTTTCAAAACCAGGTAACTTTTGTCAATATGATTTTTTTTGTGCAATTCAATGCAGATGTGTCAAACTACGTATATGCCATTTTTTTAACATTTCTTTCTTAATGTTGTGTAGAATTGATCAACTTTCATCCGTCTTACGGAACAAAATGAATATTCAATGTCTTTCGTTCTAAATCAAAATGGAACATACATATAGATAGACATCTGACCAGCGTGTGATATTCATTGATTTCGTTACAGAAGATAATTGATTCAGCACGCTTTAACAAAATGCTGGCAATTGAAAATCAGAATTGTCGTTCGCATCCCGACCGCGCTGGTTGGCAATATTTCAATTAAAACTCAGAAAAGTCCATCGGATTATGACAATCATCAGATGCAGGTATAATTATCAATCATAATACCTCTCGTTATTACCGTATTCGTCGCATGATCCCAGATACATTATGCACCGTGCTCTCCACATTTCATCATAAGTTTACATTAGTCATTGTGCTCGGGCCCAAAATATCTAAGTCAATGAACTTGAATAAAACATTACTGCGTGATTCACCCGCGCAAAGGATGACAGCAGAAAAGTGTTGCGACGTAATATTAGCGTAGATGACTTCAGACAAGCTCATCTATACATCTGGGAACACTTGAAAAATGCAAAACACGACCATTTGCTAAGATAATATTTTGCCAACTCGAGCTAAAGTGGCTATCTTGTAACAACGCGAGAAGGCGTCGGGAGCGGAGGAGGGAAGTGTAGGAAACATGGCGAGGAATTTTAGAGAAAAGAGGAAGATGGGAGACGAATGAGGCGAGAGGGGTGTAAGAGGAAGACAATTTGGAGATGGGATGTATGTGCGACAGACAGACAGACGAATAAAAGGATTGTTATACTGGGGTGTAGAGCGATATGGTGGAGAAGAATTGCAACAGATATGAGAAACAATATCAAAGCTTATTTTAATTAACCCTTAAAGTGTCGCACCCAGAAAACCACACGTGTATTCCAAGGAGTTTTGTTGTATGGAACTGACAGAGTTAAAGGCTGATGACATGTTAAAGGTATTGGCTAACATTTACCACGGTTAAAAAAATCTGAGCCGCATGATTCCCCATGCTACCAGTGTCTTTGATGAGGTCTAAAAATGAAGCCCTGAAAAAATTGTATATCAGAATGATTATTTAGTGCTTTAAAAAAGTGAAAATCGTAAGTTGACCAGATTCACTTGCCCATTTCCTCCCATAGACTTACTGTGTGTACACCTAGGTTAATAAAACTCGCCCCGAGTTTTATTGTTTAATCATGTCTAACTTGCCATTGGCAGTGTAGCTTTCCAAACTTTTGTATTCTAGGGTGTTTATTTGCCCATTTGAACACTACTATGTAGCTCAGATATCAAAGTTTGACAATTTTTTAAATTGAAGCTCCACAATGTTAGCCTATCACTTTAAGGAACATTTATAAGTGCCACAAGAAGCAAATAAGTTCGGACATATACCAATGTGTACACTAACTAAAGTGGAAATCTTTGCTAGGTTTGTTTTGAATTTGTTAACTTAAAGAGAATCAAACATGAACATACCAGCATTTAATTACTCTCGTGCCCCGATATAAATTGATCCCATAGAAAGCTACACAACAACTTTGCCTGTCGCAACGGATACCGATGATAGCTCTTTAAACATGAGTCAACATTTGGCTACCAAAGTTTCTCAGAGAAATCTTTGCATAGTTTACTTGATTCTATACTTTCACCCCAAGTTGAGGACTACCTCCAATGCTACTAAATTAGTTACCTTTGGGCAAAGAACTTGATTTTTTTAATGGAAAGGTATAATCAAAAGATTAGATATTAACTAATTATTCGGTTGTTACATCAAACAGGATGAGTCAAACATTACTGCACGGAGAAGAGATGGCAACAAAAGGTGTTAGACAGGCGTGGGGAAGTTTGGGTTAAATGAATGAAGATGGATTAAGAAATATATCAATATTGCAAAGATCTGATTCATGATGTGCGCAGCATTAGTACAATATATCCCGAATATATGATATACTTGTGATGGAAACCAGTACACCTCGCGTTTAAGTAAGTGTTGTACAATTCTTCTCTCTTCTCTACTTTTTGTCTGCAGCTCTCGTTTTTCTAGCCACCTCGACATTATACTCATCAAGATGCGCAGTTAAAAGCAACTTGAAAACCGCTTGAAATAACATGACATCGCGAAGACGTGTCGGGGGCTTGTCGCGGAATTCTCAATGACCGAGCTGGTCAGAGAACCACGACGAGAAAAAAAAAATCACCAAGATAAGCCGCATCGCGAGAAATGGAAATGAACAAACTCCATTCATTATTAAGGATGAATAACCAGTTTTGTTGAACTATTCATTGCATGTAGCTATACTACCAAGTTTGATGCGTAATGCAATGAATAGACTGCACACATAATATATGTGTTCGTGTCATTTTTTTTCTCGAATTCAATTTCAAGTGCGTATGTGTGGATCGTATTTAACAATTCGCTTTTAAAAAGAATTATTTCATGAAATCATGATTTGACATGCCCATAACCAGCCAATCACTCTTATAAGTAAAATATGGAAGACATTAAATAGGCCTTCATGGACCATAATCGATATATTGCCACAGGGATTAGTATATACATTGCATTATCAACGATTCAATTGTCTGTATTTAACATGATTAACAGAAGAAATCGTTTTATGTGTATGATTAAAATCAGTTAAAGTTGGGAGTCTTAATTATTACAGGCTTTTTACCAAGCTAGAGCATGTAGGACTGACAATTCCATGGTTACTAATTGGATTAGCATACATTAAGTTAAACTGCCGTGTTGTACGATCAAATCTTTACGATTAATTATAATGCACGATTACATAATTCCGTTTACTCGCTGCATGCAAAACCCTAATGAGCGCACGAACCAATATACATGGTGTAGTGCTGTGTATAAAATGTACACATCACACACGCACGGTTGGAGTTGATAATTACGCGATTATGAAAATAATCTCGAATTAAAGCTCGTGAGAACGGCATCGCGCGGTCGGATTTACATTAAACACAGTTCTCAATTATCAAAAAAGAAAAAATGAAATGGTTATTAAATTATTATTACGATAGCAGTCATGTTGCCTCGGATAACACTTATTGTTTTTACGCCGAGGGACACAATACTGCC
>JZLH01S0599979.1:16236-26354 GCA_001188425.1 Eucidaris tribuloides
TTTTTTGTTTTGTTCTGGCGCTTAGAAACAAAATTAAAACAAGCTTGCTTTTAGGGTACAATGCATCAAATCAGTTGTAAATTTTACAGTCCCTCAAGATCAATTTAGTATTTATGATGATATTAATACGCATACTAAAGGGTTACATAACTTACATGTACATTTCATTTCATTACCATTTTCATCATACGCGTATGCAGGGGGTGTTTGGGGTGTTCAAACACCCCCCCCTTTTGTCAAAGGACGGTGTTAATACCCCAAACACCCCCCTTTTTCCCCGGTAACACCCCTCCTTTTTTTTCACGGAATCACCCTCCTTTTTTCATGTAAAGGGGGGGTGTTTGAATTTTGGCGACTGGCGTGACCGGGGAAAAATGTGGACCTTGGATTTGGAGAAGAAATTTTCACCATTACCCCCCCCCCCCCCCCCCCCCCGCTGAGCAAGTTTTCGGCGACTGGCGTGACCGGGAAAAAATGTGGACCTTGGATTTGGAAAATTAGAATATTTCACTACTACCCCCCCCCCCCCCTCCCTGCTGAGCGAGTTTTCGGCGGCTGTTCGGATTTGGCCGCGGATGAACACCCCCTTGGCAAAATCCTGCGTACGCTACTGATTTCCATCGTCACGAGCCATCTCCAGTCTCATTTTTTGCCAAATTGATTTATGTCCACCATCACATCTATCCCGTTTTTAATCAAATATACAATCAAAATGGGCTAACTAACATTATCATTATGTTACATTCTGATTTCTTTACTTGGTCTCCTTTCTGCTCATTAAAGACACAAATTTACAATGGCCACAGTTAAAAAAAATCTGAACTAATACATAACCCTCCATGCTCCAAGTGTCTTTGATAAGGTATAAAAATGAAGCCCTGAAAGATTGCACTTCAAAGCGATCCTTTAGTGCTTTTATAGAGTGAAAATCTACAGTATTCAGTGTGACCTTCTCCTGACCTTGTCTATTTCCTCCCATAGACCACTGTGTCATATATCTGACTATTTTGTACTCAGCCGGAGTGAAAAATCAGCAGCGATGTTTATTCATCCATACCATGCCAGTTATGCCAGCACAACTTTCCAAACTTTTGTATGCTAGGATGTAAATTATTTGTCTATTTAAGCACTATTATGTAGCTCAGATATCTAAGTTTGAAAGTTTTTTTTTAGATTGAAGTCCCGCAATGTTAGTTTATGTCTTTAAGTATACGCTATGATGTTGTGTGTGCGTTGTCACGTTGTCAAACTTATGTTTATAGTGGCATTGTGGCAATCCATCCTTTGCGCTTTGATCTTTAAAGACACTATATAACACTGTGGAAGACCCGTTTGAAAAATTGTCGAACTTTGCTATCTGATATATCTGACAGTGTTTTAATGGACAAATAAACACCCTAGAACACAAAAGTTTGGACAGTTATGCTATCACTAGTACAATATGTGCAGATACAAATTGGCACATTAATTCTATATCAGCCGATAGGAAATTCTGCAACACAGCAGTCTATGGAGAAAAGCTGGAATGGTCTCTCAATGATTTTCACTTTTTTAAAGCACTGAATGATTGTTTTACACTGCAATTTTTTCAGGGCTTCATTTTTAGACCGTATCAAAGACACATGTAGCATAGGGAATCATGTCGCTCAGATTTTTTTAAACTGGAAACATTGTTATACAATGCCTTTAATGCATTCGATAATTCACACAAATATCACAATGTAATCTATATTATTCTGATCCGTATTTTCAAACATCTTACGAATGCACAATTTTGCAATGCTGTCATTGTATTATGTCGTTATATTGCAGAAGGAAATAAATGCAAATCAAATCAGACCGAAGTGCACAAAAACATCACTTTGGTGGAACTGTATTGTAATATTCATTATTGTAATTTACTTTTAAGCATTCCTTAAAATTAAATTGATCATGATGTCTCCGGTCTTTCTGTATGGACATCTATATCGGAAATAAATAAAAATACATTTAATGAATAAATAAATACAAAATGAATAAGTAAATGTGTAAATAGATAAGTAAATAACCATCTAACTACATTGATAAGAAGATATACAAATTAGCAAATAATTGAGTAAAAAATATTTAAATGCAAATAAGTAAGTATAAAATTAACTAAATAAATCTAAAAAATAAATTATTATTATTATTAGAATGGTTTATTGAACAAATTGCAAATTGGTAGCCCGAAGGCTAAAATGCATTACATTTCATAGGAAATTTTCAGCATATACAAATAACTTGAAATCATAAACATATAAAATATTATAATTACGTCGCGAGACAATGCAATGCAAAGGCCGCCAACTGTATGTCGCGTACTCATGCAAAGGCCCACTATCATGCTTATTAAAGGCAACTGCATGGACACGCCACAAACAACAGCTAACAGCCTTCGCACAGGCACACGATAATTTGCATAAATTAAGTACCCTTAACATATTGGAGAATAAATAATTTATTTATTTACTACTTTATATTTTTTTCAATTTATTTATTTAAGATAAAAACTAACTAAATATAGATCAATAACTAAATCAATCAATCAATAAGCAAACAGATTATATATATAGTATACATACATACACACATACATACATACATGCATACATCAAAAACGTGCAAATAAATCAGGTATTATAAGCATGTGTATTCATCCTGAAGGATTGTCCAATATCTGCTCAAACGACAGGTGCAAGAAATTTAATTAAACTAAGTCATGTATAACGCCGCTTCATGGAGACAATTCGCAACACAAAATGGAGACGAGAGTAAAAAGCTTGTACTGGTCTGCTGTTAAATCACCCAAATCATAGAAGACGTACCTTTGGCGAAAAGTGGAGAATGTTCGACACGATGTCGCTTTATTTCATTATGTCGAAAGCAAGGGTGTCAGAGGTCAATTAGCCAACACCAAGTCAAGCATGCCACGCCAGGCAAGTTGAGAGAAGTCGAGACATAAGTCACGTACCACATAAGTGGATAAGAAAGTTAAAGACATATGACATGATTGGGGGTAGTCCTCAACTCGGGGTGAAACTACTCTAGAATCAAGTAAACTGTGCAAGAATTCTACTGTGAATATTTGGTAGTCAAAAGGTGATTCGTTCTAAAAATAACTTCCATCAGTATGCCTTGTGGCAGACAAATCTGTAGTGTAGTTCTCTATGGGATCTATTTATATCGAGGCTCGAGAGAAACAAAATGCTAGTATGTTCATACTTGATTCGGATTAAGTAAACAAATTCAAGAGATATCTAACCAGCCAGGAGATGCACTCCAGCTGGTGTATCCATTGATATATCTTTCAATCAGTTCTGTTCGAGAGGCATTTTTAATTTCCCCCAACCATGCCTCTGCCCTTTAACAAGTCGGACAAAACTCGCAGGCCTTATTCTCAGTTCCAGACAATGCAACTTTTTATTCCTCCGAGTAGAATGAAAAGTACACATAAATCAAGACAAAACAGTTGACTGAAGACTTTTGTATTTTCATTTATTTATTTATTTACCGACTTCAAAAACATAAAAACTACAAATATTTACGAACGAACAACATTGAAAATACATGTATGAAAAAAGTGATCGAAAACGGATTCAGCTCCATCTTTACAAAGACATGGCTGTTCTACCATGAGTGATGAGGCCCCTTGCCAATAATCCCTAAGTAATTAAAATTAATAGTTGTATCAAAAGAAATAAAAACACGATTAAGCATGCATGACAGTGCAGTAAATAAGTGTTTGAAGTTCGATAAATATAAGCAGGAAATTTGGAATAAAAGAATTTAGCTTACTAATGAACGAATTATGACTAGCGGAGAGTTTGAAATCAAGGAGTACTGTTGAGCACCTCTATAAGAAAAAGTTATTTTGCAAAATTCAGTTCTAGGTAAATACCATGGAACTCAAATGGCAACAACATCTTGTTCCAACGTCTTCCATCGCTTCCATCCTTATCGCACATGTAGCTCTCTGATCGATTTCTGTAATAACTTCTTATTCCTGATATTATGCGGCGAGCTCTGTTTTGGAATTTCTGTAAAGAATCAGTATGCACAGGCAGTTCCGTATATCAGATCACCTTAATCAAACATTAAAAGAATAATTGCATTCTAAACAATAAATAGATTATCGTAAACGAGATAATAAACGTATCATTTTACTGATCTCAATGCACATAATTTCATTATGTAGATTCCATATTTTCCTTATCAATATAGGATGGGTTAATCAAAATGCCTGGATACCAGACCAATCTATTAATACAAATGAGTAAGGAAGTGAATGATCCCAGTGCGGCGCTAGAATTTTTCTGCGCCCAAAAGTCACTGTATCATTAGTTTTATTTCATAAAGTATTTTTTTTTTAGTGAACCCGATCACACTTACCCCAGTCTCAATCCCCAAACCAGAGCACAGAGGGGGGGGGGGGGGGGGTGCGAGCCCGTCCTCGAGTATGTTTCCACTAATGTGTATTTGGTAAAAAACAAAAGGACAGTCTAAAAACATGTGCGATTTGGGTAAACAGTGAAAATGTAAAAATTTTCCTATTGTGATATCAGATATACTTATATCATATATTAATGTCCTCGAATTGCACAATCTGAAACAGAAACACTTCATTTTTAGAGAAATTGACTGAAAAATAAAAATGTTGGGGTCCCCGACACATTTTGTCATATAGGAATGTAGGCCTACATAATACGTGACATCTACTCCGTTGTCATTTGAAAGTTTCAGTGTGTCATTCTAAACAATTATTTTCGGTAGATTTGATATTGTTCTCAGATGTCTGGCCAACAATATCACACATTATGAAAGATTGATCAAAAATGCGTTCGAACTCAGGCTGAAAAAGGGAAAGAAAGAAAGAAAAAGAATGAATGAAGACAGAGCGGGTTTATCTATAAACCCGCTCTGAATGAAGAGCACACACGCCCTCTATCGAGAATGAGGAGGACAATCAAGAACATACCATCCATTGACTTCTTTCTATCGCGGTGGATCTCTGTCATTTCCTCTCCTCACTGATCACTAAATAAAAGCTGTCCTCTTAGGAAATGTTTGCATCATCACAAGCACTATACATTTAAAGATTGTGTCAGGGATTTGCAAGTCCATTACTTCCCTTCATTATTAATACCAAACGGTAGTTTAGTACTTACAAATGGTGTGTGGAAAGTTTGAGATCCATACGTCATGAATGTGTTGTTTATGAGAAAAACTAATAACGACATGCTTGTTGTTCTTTCCGTAAGTTTAAATTTTGCTCAAATTGCGAATCGCGGTTATGTTTACCGTCGCAACACCAGCGGAGCACACTGATTACTGATTAGTTAAACGGCTAAACTCCGCGCGACCTTCTCCTAACGGCTGATCGGACAATTTTGGAACGGCTCGTGCACGTCGACGTCACTGTAAATTTTGAAGTTTAGTTGTCCAGATTTTCACCAAAACTACGTACTCTACCCAAAGGTTCTATGACAGGTGTTTATTTATACTAATCTTCCCATTGTGAACGATTTGAGCTGATTTCATTCATTGTACCGTTTTTTGACGTGCAAATCCTTTACTCTGTCTTTAATATGGAGTTTACTTCAGTAGGCTCCATCATTTCCCACACTGCCTCAAGAATTTAGCATTAGCTCCTAATTATCATTTATTATTGTGTTATACACAATGTATGGTTTAATCAAATAAATTTAGCTCCATGAGCATCAATTGTTGCAGAAATGATTCTAAGTACTTAAACGATATCTCTAGTTGGTCTTAACTTACGATCAATTGTGTCTCAATATTTGAATTATGTAATTGCTATTACTCTGTAGTCTAGTTATTGTATAACAGTTGTATATTTTGTGCTTATGATTTTGTGCACTGTACGAATAATTTGTGGAGATGTCAAATAAATAAATCAAATCAAAATTACCAGAATACTGTGTTGTTTTGATTTCAATGTCATCTGTGAAGTCGTATGTCGCATGAGGTCGGACTAACGTCACGGCACTCCTTTTTTCATAAAAGTAACGAAAAATGTGAAATAAGGAAAATCACACCAATGTAAACTTGGAATGTTGTTTAAATTTTCCTGCAGACAATTATACGGGATGAGAAAAAGAAATAACACACTTTCCGTATTTGTAAGCAAGCCCCCCCCCCCCAAAAAAAAAAAATTATACTCGACCCAGAAGTAATGCAATGATTTGCTGTGGTGATAAAAATATTCAGCTAATACATTCATTATAAAGGTTGCCCTTTTTACTTCTTCTTCACAGAGTACATTCAAATTCAGACCTGTATTTTCATCTCCATGACGAATTACTTGACAGACAAAGCGAGCAGAAAAACAACTTGGTAACTTGGTGGATGTGCGTGGAAACGGTAAATAAGACGAAAGGGGGCGTAGTTGCATTTTCTGAAAACACGAGATTAACCATGATTAGGTTGCACGAAATGTTTATAAGATGTTTTCACTCAGATTTTATCTGTTGTCTCTCAAAGTATATACGTGCCACCAAAATATTACAGATTGACGAATTCCTGAGGTTCCCAGCTTGTTTTATTATTGATTGAGGCCTCTCTGAATTTGTAATCATATGATTATAGATAGTTTCAGCCGAACACGTAATAACACACAACACCGTAATCACAATTTAGTGTACTCTGAAATGCGATTTTCGGGGCACAGTTTATTTTCTGAAAAAGTTTCTAACGTGGGAAATGGCAAACCACCCCCATTCCCGGCCCCCCGGGTCCTCCCGGCGTTCGGTTGCTCCGCTTACTCACAAAGCAGCTCGATGGATGCTCCAGACCATTATTTTTAGGTTGGACTCCAGGCACACACTTTTAGAAACTGATAACGCCCTTCCTTCCTTCCAGCTTCTCTCCTTCCTTTCTCCCCTTCTTTCTTTCTTTTTTTTTTTGCTTCATTTCCCCCCTTTTTTCACATGAAAAAAGTTGCCGCATGCTTCATATTCTACGTTAACCACGTCGACCCCGAACGCGAAGCCCTCCCAGGGGTGGGTGGGGATTGAAACTACCAGTGGGCTACCCACTGGAGGCATTGAGCCCGAGGCGCATATGCCACGCCCACTCAATCAGATACAGTCATGGCTGGCTACGCGGTCTTTAACTTGAAATCACCCAATATCCCTCAGTGGTGCAGTGCACTGATAACCCAGTGGATGATTTGCTCCCCGTCTTTATGTGGCGAAAATTAAAACAAACAAACAAACAAACAAACAAACAAACAAACAAACAAACAAACAAACAAACAACAACAACAAAAAAAACATGGATCTAGCTCTTTTACTTCCATGAAAAAACAAAACAAAAACATGACGTTGTGTGCTGAACGTTGTAAAGATCAGGAGCGGAGTGACGAGTTGGTGGGACGAAAACACGGAGGGCGAAATAGAAATACCCTTGCGTCCCCAGCCTGCCCCCAGGATACATATTTACGTCAAAAAGTTGAAAGTGTGACTTTGAAATCCCGTCCCCCGCATTAATAAATTTTAAACATTTATTTTCAATCATATAATTTATCTTTTGAAAAGATTTGCAGATAACAGAAACCATAAAAAAATGGTAACATGTCATGATAGAAAAAAAATACATTTTAAAAATAGGGGGGGCGGGGCTGGTGACTGCTGGGAGATACCGCGGCTCCGGAGATACGCCCCAAAAAATAATCGAGAGGGGGACTCGTCCACCCCGCCCCCCCGATCGCCCGCATGGTTTAGATGTACTTTTTGTCAGTTTGTCAGTTTGTCTGTTTGTCATGTTTGTGCGGCCACGCCACGGACTACAGTACAGTGCATGCAGTTACAGGTCACTTGCACTCTGCACATTGAACTTCGAACGCGCCGTTCGTTAGACTTGTACACAGAGTTTTCGATCAAGGGAGGTGAGTTAGCATGAAAACAATTGTGAGATTTCGGGCTTTGTCACCTGAATAGTGTGTATTGTCAACGCTTTGTGATACCTTGCATTGAGTAATTGGTTGAAAGAGTGGGAAATAGTATACTGTATTTATCACATAATTATTCAGCAATTTCACAAAACTTCGGTTTACGATTTATATCATGTCTGTATGAATGCGTAGTCCCACTCGTTTCATTTCATGTTAGCAGCAGTTTTATATTTTTGAAATCTGTGTTCAGGCACCCGTAGAACTATGCCTTGGGCAGGTTGGGGTAGTACAGAGCAAAAGATGCTGTATTACCCCGTACTAGCTCAGCAATCACAGCAGGACTGTCTCCCTTTACAATTCGGGACACCGAATGGGAATTTTTGGAAATTTTCCAGATATATTGGGAATTTTTGGCAACTTTCGGAAACTTTGCCAGTAGGGGCGCACGCTCGTAAACCAGGAATGTCTGTGAATATAGTAACTGTCCTGATAAACGGGGACAGCGCGACATCGTCGGCGCAAAATTTTGAGGGAGTCCCAATTCTGAGGGACATTCCTCAGGGTTCGAAATTAACGCTAGCCCGCTAGCCAATGGCTAGCAAAAATCACGGCGGACTAGCCAAAATCTCTTTTTGCTAGTCCGTGTGGCTAGCTAAAATATTTCTTAAGTGTCGCACCAAGTGTTGCATGATTTTATGTAACAATGAATGAACTCAAAATCTTGATGTTTATTTGAACAAAATACTGACGAAATAACAAACTCCTGGCCCGAAATCTGTACGTCGCGGCCCCGCTAACAAGCCACCATCAGATTCACCAAGGATCCTACTAGAGAGGATCCATGAATCGCCGCCGGGTTTATGTACTGAAGTCAAACTAGTTTGGAGTTTACGTACGTGTCCGTGTATGAAGCAACATGATTTTCGCCGCAGAGGGCGTTGTCCGGAAACTCGCTCGAGCTAGCTAGTTCCGATCTATCCTGTAATATTGCGAGCGGGATATTTTCGGAGTGGTGTCGCTACAGCTAGTGTGGGATATAGGCGCATAGGCCGATGTATGGGAGGATATTTATTTTAAAACAGATTGTACTCCGTGTTTTCATGAGTCAGGCGATCCAATGATAGTGGTAAGTACATTTCAAAAATCATTTTTTTGACTTCATGTATGACGTTAGTCCCCTGATAGTCCCACGCATGTAGTAAATCGGTAGTCTCTTGCATTAAGTCGGAGTCGTGACACTCTAGGTAGTCGCGACTCCGACTTTCAGTGACTTGGTTGGGCAACTGCAACAGACACACAAAACCACAATATTGTTGAAAACAATGTTACTACTTTGAAAAAATATTATATTATCTAATTTCCCTTTATTTTATTTATTCTAAAAACTGAATGAAAGAGGGTGGACCTCGAATGGAAACGGACACAAACAAGACACGCACAAACGAGTTGAAATAAATACCAATATATCAATCATTCAATGATAAATCTTCTCCTCCTCCTCCCCTTCCTTCTCCTCTTCTTCTTCTTCTTCTTCTTCTTCTTACTCTTCTCCTTCTCCTCCTCCTCCTCCTTCTGCTCCTCCTCCTTTTCTTTCCCTTTTTTCTTCTTCCACTTCCCCTCCCCTTCATCCTCTTCCTCTTCTTCTTTTTCTTCTTTTCCTCCTTGTCTTTCCTTTTTTCTTTTCTTCCCCTTCCCCTTCCTTCTTCTTCTTCTTTTTCTTTTCTTCTTCTTCTCCTCCTTTTCTTTTTTCTTTTCTTCCCCCTTCTCCTTCCCTTCTTTTCTTTCCCTTCCCCCTCTCTTCTTTTCTCTTCTCCTTTCTTTCTTTTTTCTTTCTCCCGTTCCCTACCTCTTCTTTTTTATTCTTCCTCCTCCTCCTTTCTTTCTTTCTTTTTCTTTTCTAAAATTCTTTTCTTTTCTTCTTTCATTCTCTTCCTTTTCCTTTCATTCTTCTTCTCCTCCTTCTTCTTCTCCTCCTCCTTCTCTTCCTCCTTTTCTTTCCTTTTTTTCTTCTTCCACTTCCCCTCCCCTTCATCCTCTTCCTCTTCTTCTTCTTTTTCTTCTTCTTTTCCTCGTCTTTCCTTTTTTTCTTTCTTCCCCTTCCTCCTCCTCCTTTTTCTTCTACCTCCTTTTCTTTTTCTTTTTCTTCCCCCTTCTCCTTCCCTTCTTTCCTTCCCCCTTCCTCCTA
>JZLH01S0599979.1:52902-65729 GCA_001188425.1 Eucidaris tribuloides
GTGTGTGTGTGTGTGTGTGTGTGTGTGTGTGTGTGTGTGTGTGTGTGTGTGTGTGTGTGTGTGTGTGTGTGTGTGTGTGTGTGTGTGTGTGTGTGTGTGTGTGTGTGTGTGTGTGTGTGTGTGTGTGTGTGTGTGTGTGTGTGTGTGTGTGTGTGTGTGTGTGTGTGTGTGTGTGTATGCATGATGTTGTGTATGTGGTTTTTTTTGTGTGTGTGTGTTTGTAAAGGCTGACTTCCAAGGACACACACAACACTTTTTAGACTGTGATCAGTGGTCTTCATGACAAGTGAGGACATCTTTTGTCGTAGTGACCCCCTGGAACATGTTGAGCAAGGCCTGGTTAATGCCCAAAATAAATTTGGCGGGGAATGGGGAACTTCCTTGGAAGTAAGGTTCAAAACATGCAGAGGTGTACACACAAAATTCTCGGATCAAGCTCTCTCAAATTCGTGTGTATCAGCCAATTTTTCCACGACCTACGGTTGTGTGAAATATAACTGTTTTATTTCAGAAAGTATACAACCAAGGACTAAAACATCCAGTCATTGAAGAAAACAAGGACATAGCATCCCCACTTTGAATTCCAACACATATGTGACCTCACTATAATATAAAATATCACAGAGACAAAAAAAAAATTGTTTTCCTTTTTGGGACCAATCAATATACTTTTTAAGTTAAGATAGATATCACAAAATTTCTGGAAGCCAGACTAACAAATGACTTGCTCACGAGTGCAGCAGACCGTGGCAAAGGCTTCCAAGTATCATATCAGTGTCCTATCAGTGATTCACTTTTATTAGTTGATATGTCTGCGGTGGGTTGGTCGATTAAGGAAGCTGTGCCAGAGGACTTGTAATTCGGTTCTTACAAACATACATTATTTATTTTGTCAAAGATTAGTTGGAAACTCGTATTAGGTAAGTGTATTCGCTGTTGAACTCTGGAATTTACTACTTAGTACGAATGCATTCTGTATGAAATGTACATACTGAGTAACAATTTTAAAGATAATATTTGATTCCAGTAAATATTGTTTTCATGAGGACATCACCACGTAAACAAATGTTATCAAAGCTTTTTCAGCCTGTAGTCATCATTTGAATTTGTAGTTTCATTATTGATGTGTGAAAGGAAATTGGCAAGATCAGAAATACTGTAGTCAGGGACAGTGATTTTCCGTTTACCGGTAAATCTAAACGGAAAATCCGGTTTGGTTCTTTACTTTTGATGTGAAAATTCATGGAATTCACCTTTGCAAAATGGAATTCATGTTTTTGTTGTGTACATTTTATATGATATAACGGAATTTCCATTTTTAAATCAAGTTGAAACGGAATTCCAGGTTTTCAGAAACGGAAAAGACCGTTTTTTGAAACGGAAAATCACTGTCTCTACTGTAGTCCTCACTTTAGGACTCAATGCTCCCAGAGTCAAGTATACTGTTTAAGGTTTCTGCATTGTGAAAATTTCTTAGTCATGCATTTCCTTGTTGTTGTACAATTATTACTAGAAAATGCTGTGACACTGAAATTTGTTGCAGCTTTCTATGGGATCAAATTCTATCACATCCCAAGATTAATTCAATTCTGGTAAATTAATGCTAGTTCTCCCTAAACAAGCAAATTTACGACAGGACATACTTTTGGTTAGGGTTGCAAAGGGTTGGAAACTTTCCGGGAATTTTTGGAAAGTTTCAGGAATTTTCAATGGGCTGGAAATTTTCAGCATATTTAATGGAAATTTATTTTATATTTTGGAAAATTTCGCCAGTACTTTGTTGTGTAACACTTCTTCACATGAATGAAGTAGTTTTGCCCTTCTTTTAGCTTGCCTGGGCCTTTCATGAGGGTAAATCAGCCCAAATGAGAGACTACACAAATTACACATGCGTGGAAGATATGTACACCGTTGTCAGAATGATGCTATCTGACCCCACAAATGTTTACAGTGCATGTGCATGAAGTGAAAACATGTCTTTTTTTGAGTGGACTTGTCCATCTTATTGTTACTTAATTCACGAAGTTTGAGTACGTACATCAGGCGGCAAATATCAGAAGTTTGACTGGTTGAGCTGATATTATACATGCTGCAAACAAAGCCAAGTTATAGAATCAAGAAATGTTTATGATTTCAAGATTTAACTAAATAAACATAAATCACTGTTTGAATTTACACTGTCACATCTCCTTAATGTTTTAATATTGATCACAATATTTCTGATATTACAGTAGGTGACAGTGTTGTAGTCAAGACCAGGCCATCCGAGACCAAGACCAAGACCAAGACCAGACACCCCGAGACCAAGATCAAGACCAAGAAAAAGAGGTCCGAGACCAAGACCAGAAGTTCGAGACCAAGACCAGCGCTTTCCGAGACCAAGACCAAGACCAAGACCAGCGTTTCAATTGACACTAATTTGTGCATGTTTTGACGATAACGCAATTTTGTAACTCAGCATTAACTGCCTACTGCTTACACTTTGTAATCAGTCTGTAATAGGATTTTTAAAATTTTGATAAAATTAACAGTTAATGAAGAACATAAAATTTTATGTTTTCATTGTTTCATATGTCACTACATGTAAATCGCCTCCCAAAGTTTAACGCAAAATAGGCCTACGACTAACCGAGTCAATAGCTACAAATTGCACCAGAATATATTGCGTCAGAGAACCCACAACTGAGAAACAATTTTAACTTGAAAAGAATAATTTCTCCCATGAGCACATTCGCCTGAGCTACTGAAATACAGATCAGATAAATTAAAGTGTTGCTAATAATCTTATTTCTTTTCATTACTTTAATCGAGTTCTTTCCTTCATTCATTCTTGATTTTCTTGTTATTTTCTTACATTTCTATCTTAGTTCCTTTTTTCTCACCTTTTTCATTCATTCCTTTTCTTTCTTTTTTCTGTTTCATTCCTTTCTATTTGTATTTCTTTCATGCAGGCTTTTATATCTTTCTTTCTACCCTTTTCTCTTTCTTCTTTTATTTGTTAATCTTTTGTTGATTCTGTATTCTTTTATTCGTTATTGGGTTTTCTTTCTGCCTCTGTCCCATATCTTTCTTTCTATTCTCATTTTCTGTACTTCATCCTTTCTTTTTCTCTCTTCTTGCTTATTTTTTCTATCTCTATTTTCTTTCTCTTTTTTCTTTTCTTCCTTTTTTCATTAAATTCATTTTCCTTTCCTTCTTTCTATCTCTCTTCCTTCTTCATTCATTCTGAATGTCTTTTATTCTTATTTCCTTTATCAATGTTTTATCTTTCTTCCTTTTTTTACTTTGATCTACCTTTCATTCGTTCCCGCTCTTTTCTTGTTGTTATTCCTTTCTATTTGCAATCTTTCATTTTTTCTTTCATTCTAACCCTTTCCCTTTCTTACTTCTTCTATCTGTCTATCTTTTGTTCATTCTTTAATCTTTTATATTCTTAATTCATTTTTCTTTCATTCTACGTCTTTCTCATGTCTTCCTTCCTTTCTCTTTTTCTTCATTTTATCCTTTCCTTTTCTCTTTTCTTGCTTTTTGTTTCTCATTTTTCTCTTCTTCATTCATTTTTTCTTCCCTTCCTTCTTTCTAGCTTTCTTCTTTCTCCTCTTTCCTTCTTGATGCTTTTTCCTTCCATCTATCTGTTTTAAAATTTCTTGTCCTGCTATCTTGATGTCATTCTTCTTTTTCTTTTGTTTTTAGTCTCCTTTCTTTTATTATTTCCTATTATGTTTTCTTTCTTTCGATTGACTCTCTATTCTTCCAATCTCTCCATTTTTCTTTCTTTCTGTCTTTCTTTGTTACTTTTTCTTCCGTTACTTTTTTCTCTGTTTGTATGTTCATTCCATACTTCTTTTGTTTCATACCATGTCTACCTCCATGTTCATTTATAAGAGGAACGACCAGAGTATATTGCGTCAGAGAACCCACCATTGCCAGTCCTTATACATGTATAAGTTTAGAAGATCCGTGTTAAAACTATGAACACACTCTGCATGTTTGAACGCCCTCCATGTATATGCCGCAAAATTGCAGTTTGTACATGTACAACAATAAAAAAATTTATGTAAAATTATCATATTAGTTGCTGGTCTCGGGCTGGTCTCGGCCAAAAAATCCGAGACCAGAAGGTTCGAGACCAAGACCAAGACCAAGACCAGAGGGTTCGAGACCGAGACCGAGACCAAGAAAGAGCATGCTGGTCTCGAGACTGGTCTCGAGACCAAGACCAGTCTCGAGACCTCCAACACTGGTAGGTGAATGTCAAATGTACGAAAATATGCAAAGTTTCCGAAATTTGCTGAAAATTCCCAATATTTCCGCAAAATTTCCAAAAATTCCCATTGAAATTTTCCACCCTGAAAATTTCTGGGAATTTTGCAACCTTACTTTTGGTCACTTCATCATTTTTCAAAAAGAATTGTTTTGATGTGCCAAACAGAAGAAAATATAAGATCAAACATCTACTGAAAATTGATACATGCAAATAGAAGCCAGGATGTGTACAAAGTAATATTTTTAAATGATCAACGAGTTGATATTACGATTTCCTAATTCAAAATGCTGAATCGCTTACTTTTATATTTTAATGATATTTTTGGAAAATTGAAGCATTTCAAAGCATGCAATTTTCCTGATATAACAAATAATGAATATCTAGGTCTCAGAATAACAATTCATTCTGAACCATTTAGGCCTATACTGTAAACCAACAATATATGCAGCTTGACTTTAATTTCAGAAAATATTCCTCTGAGGCTTATGAAGATATTGGAAAACAGGTGTTTTCTGGTTCATTGTTGGTATGATTTATTAAAGGGAACCAACACCCTGAGTAATTTATTCGCTATACATGTAGAATATATTTGTGCCATGCCCTCCGCAAAATATTAGCATTTATGATCACTCCGTTTTTTATTTATTGAGGTTTGAATGTGAATTTCAAACAACAAATAAAGTAAAAAAACGACTTGGCATAGACTACTCGATCACCCGATACTATCTATCGATCGATCGCGCTATCGATATTTTTTCTGTCAAACGTCTTGATCGATAAGAGTATAGCCGTTTGGCTCGAGTGGCGCAGGTACGACGGTCCGGGGACCTGTAAATATCACTGCCGGTCAATTTTACTGGTCCGACCTGGCCAGTTAAAATAAAAACGTTAATATATCGAAGAAAATGGGCGCTCATAAATTATAGCTCCACATTACGCTAAACAGAAATGTCGGGTGTAGTTGTTTCCCGATGGGTATCGCCCTATTCGGATTCATAATGATACTAAAACACTATTTCGGGTGCTTGCTTTTACAATTGGAAATGAATTGTCAGTGGTAATATTCGGCTCCATATGATGCTAAAATAAATGTCAGATGTTTGTTTTTTATGGTCAGATATGAATTGTGGTAATATCCGGCTCCATAAGATGTGAGAATAGACGTCGGGTGTTTGCTTTTACGATGGAAAATT
This sequence comes from Eucidaris tribuloides, assembly GCA_001188425.1. Lineage (NCBI taxonomy): Eukaryota > Metazoa > Echinodermata > Echinoidea > Cidaroida > Cidaridae > Eucidaris > Eucidaris tribuloides. Next base: position 58,363 of record JZLH01S0599979.1, read on the forward strand.
AATTGTGATAATATTCGGCTCCGTATGATGCTATGACAAATGTCGTGGGATTGCTGTTTTGATGGGAAATGAATTGCTGTAAAATTCGGCCCCGTACCTAAGGTTTTATCTCCGGGGTTTATCTCCCCATTTACCATAGCTTCATCCTACATTTAGCTTTCTCATCCGAAGTGTGGCATACAAATGTACGGATCGGTTTATATTTGTGGGTCAATGATATAGTGTTCTACTCCCTGTGCATGTTTTTATGAGCTTGAAAGTACGTCTGCAGTGATTTGTCTTAATAGGGGCGCTGTGTAAATGGCAAAAAGAAATGTCAACAGGTATTTTTTTTAATCAAAAGACCCGAATCCCTTTTCTGCTATTCTTGCGTAAGTAGCGGCGGGAATGGTATTGTCATTTTACAAGCGGTGTGTAGCAACCTGTACTGAATAAACTTGAAAGGGTTAAATGTGTAAATTACTTCTCTTATTGAAAGCGGTAATTTAAAGAAAAAGTCCACAATAAAAGGACGGGCGTGCGTCGCGTATATTGCATGAAGAAGAAGAGATTCTGCAATTGTGTCACCACCACAACAACCGTTCAGTCTACCACCCCACCACCCCGCGGCGTTTTGCCGGCGCGGCATGCAGCGCTATAGTGGGACATTACCCGACATTACTCGCACCACAAATACCAAGTTTGACCGACTTTCCTCTAAATAATAATCCATAGCCTCGGATTGTGGCATTTAGATTACAGGAAGCATATTATAGGCATATCATTATATCATCCCTCAATTCAGGCTTCTGTCTTCATCCATTTTTCCCGGCAACTGTAAGCTCAGGACAGCCGAGTTGAGCCTGTGGAAGTGCACGCGAGTTTCTCAAGCGAGCCGACTGACGTTCGCACTTTCGGCGGAGTCTTGACCCTTGAAATGGTCACTGTTTGCGACAGAGACGTCTGACACTTAGCAAGTTTTTTTGGATAAAGTGCTTCAGATAGACTGGCTGAAACTTTGCAACGTATTTCGATCAGGAACGCGACACGGTGCGGCGTATAAGAAGTGTGTACACACAGTGCATACTACGTACGATGATCGATTCTGAACTCCGATAGTTTTGGTAAAAACGTACGCGTATAGCCAGAACGCGCACGCACATAACCGGCGTTTACGGAACTGAGATTGAACGCGCGGAACTGAGTTCCTACATGTTATGATGATTATTATCAAAATATGATCACTTCACGAGCAATGACAACTGAATAGTGGTTATTTGTTGTGTATTCTAGCTGTATACAAATTTGATTTTCAGGGTGTTGGTACCCTTTAAGTTATGTGAGGTTTCTTGTAGGTTATTCTCATTTTACCTGCGGAGCTGAAACGTCCGTGTGGAGAGACTGAATTTGAAATGGCTGAATAAAGATGGAAAGTAGTTGTAACATTGGTGATAAAAATGCAAAGAAAATGAGAATTGAGCAGTTTAGAACAGTTTGAAGTATCAAATAGTGGCCTTGCTTCAGCAAAAGAATATGATGATTGATATGTGTGATAAGTACAGCGGCAGCTATAAGAAAAAAGCGTTAAATTTGTCAAAATGATACTTGATGCACTGATTTACCATGTTAATTCTGATTTCTGGTATCTCTCACAGGTATACACACTAAATTGAATAGCCGGACACAGAAGTTTGAAGAATATACAGCAAAATGTCAGGTATGGATTTATTTGGCTGGGGGGGGGGGGGGAGTGGGTAGGGGTAGGGGAGGGGTGCTATGTTGATGGCATACATTTATGTACAAAGGTTGTATTCAGATGACAGTTTGAGAGAAGCCTCCATACTTTTGGACAGCAAGATCATTTCAATAAGAATGTTTGATTTTTTTTTCAATATAATTTCAGAACAAGTTGAGAAAAATCAATAAAATGAACACATGCAATGTTGACCTTTTCCTTTCAATTCAGTCTTCAATCACAAGTTTCCCCTTGACTCTATTCATTAAATAAAATATTTGATGAGCATTACAAAAGAAAGGAAATAAAAGAGACCAAAATTTGTTCTCACATACATAACATGTAATGACTACACATCACATTTCATGGAAAATGTACTAAGATTTGATTTTGTCACGACAGTGGAGAGGTCACATACAGGTCAAAACCAGGATGTGGGGATGTCCATTAATCAAACTTGTTTATTGTCCCCTTAGACTGTCTCCACATTTCTCACCTATTTTCTGCATCAAGCCACCTTACAGTGACATTGTCAAAATATTCATATCTGATTCCATAACCTTTCTATGACATTGACCAAAATACAAACAAGCATGGGTATCAAGGAGCACATACATACAGAGATTCCCACAGTCTTTTCTTTAATCTTTCCTCCCATTATGCTTTTCTGCGAAAACAGAGAGCACGTCTGTGGTACTGCGTAATGACATCATTCCTGTTCCGGAGTCAATTCTGTAATGGAGATTGTATCAATTAGATTTATTACAAACTAATCACTTCTGGTACCTATCGTGTAACCACCATACCATGTTACATTTTGACTTCAAAGATTCCTCATAATCTTTTCTGTAATTTTTTGTCTTCTGCTTTTCTGTTAAAGAAAAAAAAATGTCTGTGGGTACTGGGTAGTGTTGTGATGACGTAGATTCTAGTTCCGCGTAGGATATGTGTAATGGAGATTATATCAAGATTTATTACAAACAAATCACTTCTCGTATACATGTGTAACTAACCACCATGACTATTCTTTAGCAGATTGCATGATGACATCCTTGCTGATGCTACAAAGTTCATGGAAATGTTGGATCTGATGCCTGGTTCTAGAATAACTTTAATCCATTGAATCTACAGGACCAGTTACACCTGAATAAACCCCCCCCCCCTAAAAAAAAAAAAATAAAAATAAAAATAAAAATAAAATAAAAATAAAATAATATAAATAAATAAATAAATAATAAAAAAAAATAAAAAAATAAAATAAAATAAATAAATAAATAAAAAAATAAGAAAAAAAATAAAATAAAAAATAAGATGAAGTAAATAAATAATAAATAAGTAAATAAATAAATAAATAAATAAAAGTAAAATGAAATGGAATAAATAAAATAAAATAATAAAATTAAATTAAATAAATAAAATAAAACAAATAAAGTAAAGTAAAGTAAAGTAAAGTAAAGTAAAATAAATGAATAAATAAATAAATAAAATAAATAAATAAATAAATAAATAAATAAATAAAATGAATAATGATAAACAAAAAAAGTAAAAAAAAAATAAAAACAATAATAGAATAAAATTTTAAATAAATAAATACAAACCTGCTGGTAACATGTCATACGCACAAAATCTGGAAGTGTAAAAATAAGAGTTGGGTTGTCATGAAACTTAGCAGACTTTAAGGAAAAAAAGTTAAAAGGAAACCTGCCAAAATCCATTGTTTCAGAAAACATAATTGGTTTTTATGTTGGCTGTTGAAACAGCAGTAAAATTATGTTCCAATATTCACATTACAATTTCACTTTGAAACTGCCCAATATCCCTTGCATCATTAATTTTTGCTTTCATTATTCTACCGTGATGTACATGTTTCCTCTAGGCTCTAGCCACCCACAATTGTTGGGTAATGTTTCCTTTAGTCACTTCTTGTAATTTGTAATGAAAACAAATGCCAACTGTAATTATGTAAACCATTTACTGCACAGAGCTGAATAATATTGCAACGAGAATATCTGGTTTGTAGATAAACAGGAAAATCTTCTCAGCCTGGTATTGAATTTCATTACAAGTGCTTTAAAATAATGCATTTCAAATACATTTCTTCCATGTTAGTTTTTGCTTTTATAATTTCTGAGAGAGGAAATGGAGTAGGGTGGATATATTTTGTACGAATAAACTGGAAAAAAGAATAACTCCAAGTCTCTGCCAACATTTTTCAAACATATATTCTTTGCTTTATCAAAAATTAACACTGCAAGGCTTTAGAATAATAACACACACACAAAAGACAAACATGACTTGTGATGTTGGTAGTTAGTTAAAGGTATTGGCTAACATTTGCCACAGTTAAAAAAATCTGAGCCACATGATTCCCAGTGCTACCAGTGTCTTTGATGAGGTCTAAAAATGAAGCCCTGGAAAAATTGTATTTCAAAATGATTATTTAGTGCTTTAAAAAAGTGAAAATCGTAAGTTGACCAGATTCACTTGCCCATTTCCTCCCATAGACTTACTGTGTGTACACCTAGGCTATTAAAACTCCCCAGAGTTTTAATTGTTTATTCATGCATGAACTTGCATTGGCAGTGTAACTTTCCGAACTTTTGTATTCTAGGGTGTTTATTTGTCCATTTGAACACTACTATGTACTCAGATATCAAAGTTTGACAATTTTTTAATTGAAGCTCCACAAGTGTAGGCTATCACTTAAGCACAAGTACATTACATATACAGCCGTGGCCTCAGAAAAGAATGCTACACATGCGATCTTAATTTCTTCATCATCATCCACAAACATGTCATTGTGGTTATTTCATGGGTTAGAACAATTCCTATTCTTGTGATCTTAGGGCTATTTTCTGAGGCAATGTAATTTCCTAAATTTGCTATTTTTTTAAACTCCAGCGATCGTCAGACACCAAAATATTTAGTGTTAGACGGTGTGCATAAAATAAGCTCCGTTATACCTCATCAGAAAGAGCAGACTCTGCTCTTTCTGATGAGGTATAACTGTATAACCTAATTAACACTTATTAACCCTTTGGATGCTATAAACATAGTTGAAATTCTTGGAGGTACCACCCCCCGCCCCCCCAGATTTTCAGTATATGGCAAGTCCGTGATTAGTTACGTTACACTTAATGACAAACTCACTCAACATTTTGGCCGCTCTACAGATAAATAGCTTTCATATTATTTTTTCGTTTTACTCAAAGATTCTCTAGACTGCGCACCTACTTCACAACATCAAGCAAAACCATGAAGACACTTTTAGTGTGTGCATGAATAAGCAACTTTAATTATGGTTAGTTACCTTACTAAAGAGGACATGGCAAAAAAATGACATGTCTTTTCCTCAAAGTTTCCTCAACCTGTTTTCAACTGAAACAAGACTGTGGTATCACATGCTATTGCTGAACATCTTGATAAGCATTTTGAGTATATAACTTATGATAAAAATCTTTTCATTGTGTAAACTACAGCATCAAAAACATGGTTAGTTACGTTACGGATTAGTTACGTACATTTTGTCCAGCCTACACGAAAATTTGCGTTTTATTCATGTCTTTTTCAGAATTAGAATGCCATATGTGGGGCTTTATTACTCTTCACAACAATGAGACGAAGAGCTATTGGCCATGGGAAAAACTGCCAATAAAGTGATAACTTTTCATAAAACTGAGCGTTTAGTCACACTAGTCTCCACATGGTATTTCATGCATTGGCTTCGATTCTCTAGAGTGGTGGTGTGTTGAAACGCGTGAAAATTTAGAGTAGAAATGATGTCTCCCATTGTTTCTTCATGATTCATACCCATTCAAACCATGAAAATGTAATACGATTTGCAATAGACCAATTTATATAATTTGTGATTTGTCCAGTAATTCACGGAATTGCCCATATAATAAAAAAAACCCGAAAGACATTCAGAATCTGTTATTGGTGTGATATGACCTTTGGGCATAAAGCTTTCAAATAAAAAAAAAAATCCCCAAAACTAAACTTGGGCTTTAAATGGTAGTACAGTACTGTTGTGTTGTAAACAATAATGTGGAGGTTCAAAGATGTTAATGTGCTCTTTCAATTAGTAAACACATACTGTAATAACAGAGGAAAGAAAGAAAAAAATTATTCCCTGTATGTTGAAAACCCATTATGTTGTCAACATGTGTACAAGGCCTGGGTACAAAGGGGGGGGGGGGTCATTTGATTGTCATCCTGCACCATGCACTGTATACAACCTCTGTAGATCTGATTTCTGAGTCTGGACATTTAATATCCTGCTTCTATGTTTGTCTTACAGAATACGCTGTCTCCCTAATGAAAGGTGTAATAAATTTCATTCTCTTCTTGCGTTCTCCCTGTCACACCAGCTTTTGTTATAGCGTCATCTGCCACAACCATGATAATGATTTCTAAATTACCTTTCTGCTGCAGGCCTTAATGAAAACTTACCGAGTCATGTTTACCGTGGCAATTTCTGGGAAATGTTCTTGCATGGCATATTTACAAAATTTGTTAACAACAAACTTATTACATGTAGGATGTCTAATGTGAGCCAGGGAATTTAATTTGTAATTATACCTTAATTTACATGTACATTATGTATATGAAAAACATCCCAGAACACATGCTACATGTATCAAACCTGTAAAAGTGTGTTAATTTCCCTTACAACATCAGTTATTTTTCCTAATTTCCACTTCACATGAAAACTGGTGTAATTTCAAAAATTAAGCTGTAAATATGAGGCTTTGATGAACTGATTAGATTTCAGAGTTGAAAGGTCACAGGCCATGAGACATTGACTGATTTCAAGTTTTGGATTAGTGTTTGTGTTAGTGTTAATCCGAAACTTGAAATCGATCCGTGTTAGCGAGTTGACCCCGAAATTATGACGCACTTCCGGAAGTTGGTGTCATAGGTAGTGTTAAAAATCGTCTGCTGAACCGAGCTGGGTTGCTGGTGTTAGCGATTTACATGCGTTTGTCCCATTCACTAACACTAGACCCTAGGGATTAAGAAAATCACCATTTCAAGTTCGTTGTTAGTGTTAGTGTTATTTCTGTCTTGGCTTACCTCGCTGGGTCGCGCAGTTGTACGTGTAATGTGTATGGCAGCGCGATGCCGCGCGGTAAGCGGCAAGAAAAAAATACAATATTTTAGATTGTGAAAGAACTAAGACGTAATGAAATAAGTCAAATACATGAAATTGAGAGGGAAGTACATGCCTTTCTGACAGCGTTACATTTGAAGTACGATTGTTTAAATTTCATAAAGAAATTACAACTTATCTTCAGGTTTTCCGCGGTTTTCATGTTCGTCGAACAAGGGATGTGACGTCATGCTCGTGTTAACACTCGTGTTATGTTATCGATTATAGAATCGATAGTGGCCGTTAATCCGAGTCGCAGTGTTGGAGTTCGGTTTAACGGCTCTTGCCATCTACTAACACTAACAATAACACTAATCCAAAACTTGAAATCACCCATTGTATACATCTCATTTCAGTTCATTACCATGGTAACTTAAGACTTCAAATCAGATTGGATATAGAATGTTGCGTTTCAATTAAATTGAATTGCAGAAGCGTACCAATTAGCTACGCGCAGTCAAACTGCTCTAGGTTTTTTTTTTTAGTGGCCTGTATCTAATA
>JZLH01S0599980.1:8266-23301 GCA_001188425.1 Eucidaris tribuloides
TCGGGCCCCCCCCCCCCCTGGTCTTGTGGGGCTGGAGGTATCCCTCTTCTCCCTCCTCTTCAGGCTTTTGGTCTACAATGCCACATTTTCACCCAATTTTCTTTAAAATGGTGTCATACCTATTGATCAGGACAACAAGCTGCTTCCAATGAGAAATGTCAATGTTGGTTTTGAAGCATCATTCACTTATAGCCCACCCTGAGTCAAATATGCTAATTTTGGAAGGGGAAAATAGGCAAATTTGGTCAAAAATAATATAAAGTCAACCTCCACTTATCTGTGGTTCTTCCTGTATGAACAAATATATTGTATGACCCCCAAAACATAGGAAAAGACACCCAAAGCATGTAAAAAGACCTCAAAATAATGACGTCATGGCCAAAAAAATATGTGATTTTCAGGTAAAAGGGCAGCCATTTTATTTTTGCCCTGCACAGTTTTTTGTTGAACCCAGGACCAACAATATTGTCATTTCATGTTGAGATAGGGTAAATGGAACACACATAAAAAAAGTTACCTACATGTAAGCAAAACCAAAAATCACCCATTTATAGCCTACTCCTAATATTAGTATGCACACTCTGTCATTCAGTTTTCTAGCAATCTGTGACAGTTGTTGACATTTTGGACCCATATCGCTGTCTGGATTTCCTTGAGATGTGCAACTCCATGCTGTGTGACAAAGAAATAGAAAATATAGGGAGCAATGGGTTAATATGCTGTGAATGTGAGGTGGTTTAAAAAAGCTCCATCTTAAAATATATATGCAAGTATGCCTTGCAGACATCAAGTACTTCATACAGTACTTTACAAGGAAAAAAGAAAGAAATTGTATCAAGATCAACCACTTTAGTTTTGCTCCTCGTCCCCCCCCCCCAAAAAAAAAGATACAAAATAAAAATAATGGATTTGGGTATAAATCTGCAAAAACATCTAAAAAGAGATTTTTTAAAATGGGCTGTGCTTTTATTCACATCGCATTTAGCCATGCAGATTTTTTTTTCTTCTTTATTAACCTTCAATAAAGTCGAAAATTGCAATGTTGATGTAGCTTCAGATGTGTATAGGCAGGAGCGTGTTTGAAGAAAGACAAGAGAGACATTCGCTGAAACGTAATCAGTTTATCCAGTCAGGGGCTTTCTCCCCAGTTCTTCCAATAAATTCATCAATTTGTTATGAGAGCAATATCTCCCATTTCAGAAACGAGGAAAAAAAAAGTACATCAAATATATATTCCATATATATATATATCTGTATGCGTGGTGCACTTCATATTGATGAATATATTTAAAATGTAATATATGTAGATATATATTGCATGCCCTAATGACGGTCTTCCCCACACCCGAGCGAAGCGTGCCCACGGAAAACGTCTCCAATATTGCTTAACGGCCCCGGGGCACGCATATGAAAGTCTGCCAAGCTTTCTCTCTCTCTCTGCAAGTCTCCGGACGGGTTAATATTTACTATTCGACTGCTGAGAATACAAATCTTCTCCGTGGCTTGCTCGCTTATCATATTGAGATAGAGAGAGGGAGAGAGAGAGGCCAAAAGCCACGGTCCCCGCATCAATACATTGCGACCCAGGAAATGTACAAAGATGAAATTCAGACTTTATCATTATCAAGACGACAGTTCATAAAAGTCACCCTCTTTTTTTAAAAAAAGAGAAGTTGAGAACTTTATCATGGGATCGTAATCATTTGAAAAGATGTGTTGGTTGATGTGTTGGTGTTGATGAGCTTTGCCCGGGGGGCCAGTCAAATTTTTGCTGTACACATGCGTGACAAAAAAAGCGCTTTAAAAGGTGTGCTTTTTTCCATTTTAGCCGCGCGGCCGTGCGTTGCACTCGTTAAGGCGTATAAAAACACAGATTTTCCAAAAAAAGCGGTGGTTTTGAAAGACTGGTTAAACGGTATTTGTAGCGCGTATGTTTTCTTCTTCAAAGCTTTTTTTTTTTTTTATTAGATTTGCCGCCAAGAAGTTTAAGGGTATGATTTTTCGTCCGCCAAAGATTATTGTCTATATCAAGCTTATTTATTAGCAAGGTAGAAAAACTTGTATAAGGGGTTCCATATTCTGGCGAACAACTTGTTTTAGGGGCCAAAAGTGATGTAAATAAGGCCCGCGAAAAACTGTGTTTAGTGGGGTTATTTGCACACCAGAGAAAAACTTCGTTTGGGGGGCTGTCATGGAAATAATTTGGTCACGCATGTGCCTACAGCATTTATTTGACTGGCCCACCGGAAGATGAGTTGTTATTATCTGCTGCAGTACAACGTGCTGTCTTTTTGCCACACATACAACACTATTTTCTATGTTGGGTTTTTATTATTCGGTTGCATTCATACCATGTACAATCAAACCTGTCATAGCGGCCACCTGTCTATAGTGGCCACTGAAATGAATTTCCTGGCAACAAATAAAGGCATATATCAATAGACTGGATTGTTTTGTAGTTAATTGTTTAAAATACAAAAATTTCCTCAAACAAATCAAAAGTTTTCAAGACAAGATCTTTATCTGTTTATAGTTGGTTCAACGTGTTTCACTCAAGAAAAATATCATCTATTAGACATTTCAGATGTTTATCTTTGGAATTAAGAGGTATGAAACAACTTGTCTTCTTGGCGAACTGGTACGCCATCAGTTCCCCATTGAGGTTACACATTGGTGAGCCAGTGCGCCGTTAGCACTCAAAGTGTTAAATGGCATGCAGTATAATCCGACCTAGTTTAGTGCAGACGGAGTGGCATGTGACATTCATTTTAGAGATGGACGCAAACCCTGAATAACTGACAAACAATACTAATACAGAATTAATTTTGGTTTTAATTGGTGTTGTGTNTGGGGGGGGGGTTGACGAATGCATGACTCATTTCATAAAAGATCATAACTTCCATTTTCATAACTGTAATGAAAAATTCAATGTGAAGGTCATTGTTTTCCATTCCCAAATTAAATCCAAGGCCACTCCAACCCGTTTGCTTTCATTCAATTTTTAATTTCGAATAATATTCCGGTTTGGGCAGAGTGCCAACGGTGACACATCGTGCATTACAGTATATGCGTGTTGCCGTAAACGTGATGTAAAGCTGTCAAAACCTAGCAGAATTGAACATTTATGTCAACAAATGAAAGGAAAAAAAGAGGGATTACAAATGCCTTTAAAAAAACAAAATGGCTAGAGAGGGTAATGCATATTTAATGATGACTAGATTATGGAGTCTGGCTGTAAATGGAAGGTTTGTTCAGGTTGCCACCTGCAGCAAAGTGCGTTGCCATATTCCTGCTTCCCCCACTCCATCGCTCCTGTCTCACCCAGATGTTAACACACAGGGCCTATTTATTTTTACATTTTATGTATTTATTTATTTATGTATTTACTGACCAGTATTCATTCATTTAGTTAGTGAGTTATCTATTTATTTATTTGTTCATTTACTTTTTATTTCTATTAATTCATATTTTTGTTTTGTAATTTTGTAATTTTTTTAATCTCATCTATTTGCTTATATCATTTTTTTTTGTATATTTATATCTTCATCTTAATTCATTAATTCATTAATTCATTTCCTTGAGGAGACTAGATAATTTACATCATGTCTGTTCCTAAATAATATAATGTGATTATGTAATGTCATGATTACATGCATCAAACCATTACATGATGCTGATCCGGCCATAGGTAATGGAGCTGATTAAGTATATTTTAATATTTTCATTAGCTGAAAATCAGATTGGGTTATGTTTGCACAGCGAAGAGAACATAGAATGTGTATATTTATTTCCAGCCTGGGACAGGGTTTTAGTTCTATAGTGATGATCTATAATTCTCTCCCCTGCTCCTGAATGAATGACACCGTCCGTCGTTTATTGCATATTCAGCCTTCTGTGCTAAAAGCCACAATGCAATTATGACGTGCTTTTTGTGGACTTTAGTACCAGCAGAGAGTGTAGGAAAAAAAAGAAGGGGAGGGTGGATTTGGTTGTCAAGATTAGATCTGGGTACTAGGAGAAAGTTCAGGACGGAGTGACTGTACTATTATCAGAACTACAGTCATGTGGGCACATGATATACATGATATACAATACTATAGCGAGTGTGCAATAGTAAAAACATGGCGACTAAGACCTTCTGTAGATACCTCAGATTCCCTCAAATTACCTTTCTTTTAAAATTCTGCAAAATATGAAATTTCACTTGAAACAAGTACTTTTCGGTATACAGGCGACTCCCGATATATAACAAATTGCTCGGGACCAGCAGTTTTCTTTCACTGTTTTGAAATTTTGTTATAACCAAGCAGTGAAAATACAGATAATAGTTTTGGGAACTGAATATCTACACTGTTGTAACAGGAATTTTGTTATAACTGTATTCGTTATATTGGGAGAGCTCTGTACATTATATCACAAAATGGTTACAGTTAAGTGGTAAAGTGACATTTCAGTGGGAAATTCCCAAGTTTTGCAGGATTTTAAAGGAACGGTAATTTGGTGGATTCTGAGGTTATCTGCAGTAAGCCTCTGAGTTGTCATGTTGCATTAAATAGTGCTACACACCACTGCTATAGCAACATCAAAGCTAATGATATATTGTAGGCAAAATGAAACCACATTCATTTGATTGTTTTCAGATATAAAACATTGAAAACATAGTTTTTTTTAGCTTTAAAAATAGGCTAAAAATTGGGGCTGCATCTAATAAGTGATAATATATTTGGAAAAAATGTAATCCTAGTATTTGATTTGTTATTTTGCGGAGTGGTTGGCAGGACAAGCAATGTTTACGAGCAAGTTTTATACTGTACTATTTCATCTCAATAAGTGATATTTTTAGTAATAATTCCTTGGAAATTGTGACTTTAAGGACTCCAGACGTGAATGTGTATGTAGTGTCTGTGATAGACGGAGGTTATTGGTTTATATTTTATGTCAGCTAGACATAGACAAGACTGCATACATGTATTGCCCATATGGCAATATACTCAAATACCATGCACAGTAGATCATGTAGAATCATTCCCTGATTATGACATTGAACCCAGTATGATACTGAAGGTTTTAATAATGTCGGGTCTCTCAGTCATGATCCCGTGGGGTCGTGCACTTTTTGTGCCTGCGACGGAGCTGTAGCAGCAAAGACGTACAAACACGACCAACCAGCATGCCAGCCAGAAAACAACAAACATGTTTACATGGAAGTTTATTGCCAGCCATATAGACAGACCCGAGACTATTACATCATTCAGTATTAAAGGTATTGTTTCACAATATTTTCAGTTGTAAAGGAAAAAAAAACTAATCTGATCTACACTATCCTGCATGTTACCAGTGTCACTGATAAGGTCTAAGAATGAACCCTGAAAAAAATGCATTTCTAAACAACAGTGCTTTTAAAATGTGAATATGAGCATATATTCCTGGTTCCTCCAAGGGCTTGTTTGTTATAGAATTTCTGTCATTAGCACATTAATTCATGTACCAATATTTATCTGTGTCATATGCTTTGCTAGTGACAGCATAACTGTGTGAAGTGTTCTGGTGTGTTTCGGTGTCCATTAAACATCATGTACACAAATGGTGCTTCCATAATATTAACCAATCCCTTTGAACAAGGGAATAAGGAATGTATGTATGTGTTCAGTGTTGTTCGATTTGTCAACAAAATCTGATGACCCCATGAATTCTTTACAGGTTGGTCAAACCAGTCACAGTGTACCTCTATGTATTTGTTGTTTTTCAATGTCACAAAACTGGTCATTTTGTATTGAAGAGGAATTTTGAAGAAATTCATATCCTTGTTCTTATTATAGTATTTGTCTGATTTTTCTCGAACTTTCATTGATCTATTCCTCTAATTTTCTTTTTTATTTAAAATGTTTTGTCATCCAACAAGAGTACCCTTATCAGGCCCACAATTATGAGAGCAGTAATCCACTGCATGCAATCTGACTCAGAAATCAGTTCGTTTCCTGGGAAGCATTGGGTTAACATGTTGGGGACCATATGTCATGTGGTATTAAAACGCGAGTGACAGATTTGTAGATTTCGTGGATACGTTCCCTTTATTACTCCCTCTTCACGACACGTCCAAACATCATTAATCCCGTTAACTTATCCGGATCTGTGACACCCGAGAATGGCATGAGAGCTCACCGATATACCGCAACCTGGGTACGATATTAAGGAATCCAGGAGTAGGGCAGGCATCCAGTGACTTTTAAATATTCCAAACTTCAACCTAAGAAGAGATTGAGTTAGCAGTGTTTGGTGGTCATTATCATATGTACACCGTGCAAGTGAAAGCTGCCAATTATTGGGTCTTATTTGGCTTGCAAACTCTATAGAAAAGCATACATGTCTCAAACTAGGGTGTAGGTTCTATCATTTGCATTGTATTACATGAGCTTCATACCTTACCTCAGTTTGATGTAAAGGATGAGTTCAGGTTTGTATAAATTTACATTTGAAATGCATTTTTAATACAAATAAGATGTTAATTTACATGTACATATAGGAATTAATTTTATATCACAAATGCAGTACAGCTGTATGTACATGTACACGTGGTATTAATTCCTGCTTCTACAACTTCTACTTCTACATCTACTTCATTTACTCCTGCTACTACTTCTACTGCTACCACTACTACTACTTCTACTCTACTATCTTTGCTACTTCTGCTGCTACTACTACTACTATCACCACTACTACCACTACTGTACGTCTATTTCTACTGCTACTGCTACTTTTACTACTACAGTATTACTTCTACTGCTAGCATGTCTTCTACTTCTACTTCATGTATTATTTCTATAACTCTACTACTGCTACTACTCTTACTACTGCTACTACTACTATTTCTGCTACTAGTTAATATAAAAACTAGTGTGGCTTTTGCCATTATACATGTACAATATTTCTTCTCATAGCACTTTGACGGTAGAAAATGATTACACATATAAATTCATGATTGCGTTTATTTTTTCAGTGTATATCATCCACTGCATGTGCCCTTGGTATTTGCAAATTTGGCTTTAAGTAAAGACCCGACTAAAATAGTCTTGGTTAAGTGATATTTCCATACTATGTACCAATCAGGCATGAGATTGATAAATAAACACAATTTAACCAGTTTTACAGCCTGCCCAATCAAATATAGCCTTCCAGGCTGCCTGAATAAACTGGTCACCTATCAGCCAATCAGGTCCGCTGTTAGAGCAAGTCTGTATGACTCATCGCTGTGCCATAGATGGACCAATCAGCGTTCACTGCGGTGTTATTTTTTCCCTTCCTTCTATCGATGGTTAAATTGACGTCAGCATTTCAGCTAGCATGCCTACCTCGTTGCTTTCAGAATCGGTGAAAGATATACGGGAGAAGAAAAAAAAGACCTGGCAAGTCCACGCATGCCTGCACGTTTTCAATCTGTTCAAGTATGAAAGCATTTTTTTCATGAAAATACCACTAGACTGTTTTTATTAGCACAGATTAAATTAAAACTACCTTTCCATCTGAGCGTATTTATTACCCACATGAAGTACAAGAAGAATATGGATGTACTAGCACACATTAGCATGTAATATTCATTTGCTGCGAGCTACGTGCCCGCGCATTCATTAAAGTTTGAAATGTGCGTATGTTGGATTTTTAGGAAACATGAATACAGGAGGACATGTGAGCCTTAGGGTGGGATTTTGAAATAGAAATGGACTAAAAGCAAATCCAATCTTTTTGTAATGATATATTTTTCCAGTTTTCATGCAAAGGAATTGTATTTAATAATAATATAATAACAATGATGATGATGATGATGATGATGATGATAATGATAATGATAATGATGATGATGATAATAATAATAATAATAGCAATCAGCCAAGTGGGGCATACTGAAGTTGCAGTGTTAATTATTTCAAATAAAGTGATTGAAATCTGTGTTTTAAAATTAAGACAAATATATTTGTCATGTGACAGAAGTGGCGGGGAAAAAAAATCATGAAAAAATAACTTTCTACACATGCCAAATAGAGAAAAAAAGTTAGTGTTCAAAAGTTGTCAATAAAACTATATCCTTTCTAACAATCTAATTTTTATCATAATATTGTGAATATTTTTGTAGTTACACTTTATTTTTCAAAGTTATTTTTTTGGTCAATCAATATTTAAAAACGTAGGATTTTTTACCACATTTCACGAAAAAAAATCTGTGTTAAAATCTCCAATTGTAGGAAAATATCCAATGTAATCCTACATAGGGGTACCAGTTTTATGAGTAATTTAGTGGGGGCTATTTCTCTACTTCACAAAAGTATAGCAACAAAAAATGTCAAAGTTTTTATTCATTTAACAATTACTTAAAGGTCTCTATTCGTGGTGAAAAATTGCGCCACATTAAGAGTTAAAGCCCAAGTATAGTTTTGGTCGATCAGACAAAATTTTTGGCAGTCTTTCACAAAGTATTCTATTATTACCCCAGACATCAGAAAACAACATGAAACCTACTGGAAATTGTTTATAGTGACAATTATTATGTTTAAATTAAAGGAGAGCATCTAACGGTATGTACATTACATATGGGAAATCTCGGGCCCCCCCCCCCCCCTCCCTGAGATTTTAAATTTTGAGTAATTTCTCAAAAATGAGAGGGTTTCAGTGCGAGCAATGTTCAGGGCAATGATAGATCATGTAGGTGTATCTAAAAAATGTAATTGTAAAGAATTCCATTTTTATAATTTCCCAAAATTTATACCTTGGCTTTAATCTGTTGGAAATTTTGAATATCTGAGGTAGATGTGAAATTCCAACACTCATTCCATTGATGTTGATTACAAATTATAATAAAGGGGGAGTTGTCAATTGATATAAAGGTCATCTTGTATACTGTATGCTTTGATAGTTTAAATGTGGATTAATTCAAATATCTCAAGGGTCTTAACCCACTGAAGACTAACATGAGATATCTTGGGCTGGGGTCTATGGAGGATGCATGTTACATTGAAATCAAATCATCTCAAACGGGACAACATTTAAATCTCTACCAAGGATTTGGTACGAACAGAGTACTACTATTGTCTTGTCCTCAGATTTAGTATGGGATGTAGGTAATTACAAAAACATAATGCTTCTTACGTTTCATTCTAGCCTTAGATCATGATTTATATCTGTTCATGTTATAGTCGCTTAGTATTTACCACCTCGGGGTCAGATTCTGGATGTGATTTTACGAACCGACCTTTACATCGCGCATATAACGCTAACCATGTTCGTCGTGTGTACTGTTTCATGGCTCGTGGGAATCGGTAAAGTTGCATGCACTGTGGGTGTCTTGGCAAGATAGAGAAATGAGTGTGCATGGTTTTCGGGGAGACAAATTTATGCCTCAATTCTTGCGTGATGAAGATGCAGACTTGTAGAGGCCCTCGTTTCATTCCCTTCTCCGCATCATTCCGACGGGAGTCGCGTTGAAAAAATGCCTATGAATTGCACGCTCAACGAGGCATTTTATGAGCCGGTCATTTTCCCCCAACGACTTGTTGATGCTCCAGTTGTACTGTGTAGACATTTGACGACATCATCAATTTGTCGGATTCAATAAGGCTATAATTCTTCCAGCCTCCGATTTGTGCGTACCCACGAAAGAGCCCCTCAGAACTTAGTATGCGTACTTCGCAGCAGCATCCTCTCTTTTCGTTTATTGAGTCATTATTTTCGTCTGAACGCTCGACTTGGTCGTACCAAACTGCAGACTTGCGGCACCACCGTCGGACGCGATGATGAATGGAAACGAGGTTGGAGACACCCTTGATGATACACGTCTCACAAGAAATGACCTTAGACTTTTTTCTTCGCTTAATTTCTCATCAAAATTCAACAAAATGAGAAGAGAGAGTGGGAAAGAGAGAGAGAGAAAAGAACATTGAGGTAGATTGTGTTAGGATACCCAGTGTGGTACATGCTTTTCATCCCCCTACCCCTAACCCCACCCCTCTGAAGAAATGACCTTAGACTTTTTTCTTCGCTTAATTTCTCAACAAAATTCAACAAAATGAGAAGAGAGAGAGTGAGAGATTGAGAGAAAAGAACATCGTAGTAGATTGCGTTGGAATTTCCAGTATGTAAACACTTTTCATCCTCCCACCACCAACCCCATCCCTCTGAAGGAATGACATTAGATATTTTACTTCTCGCAAATTCTCATTAAAATTCAACAAATGAGAAAGAGGAAAATAAAGACATTTAGGTAGATTTTATTGGAATTTCCAGTATGGTAGGTACAGTACATGTTTTTCTCCCCCCCCCCAACCCCTCCCCCTCTCTCAAGAAATATCCTTATTTACTTCACTTAATTTCTTATCAAAATTCAACAAAATGAGAAAGAGAGAGATAAAGAGAAATAAAAAAGAATGTTGAGGTAGATTGTATTGGAAATTCTGGTATTGTACACATTCTTAAATCATTCTCCCCCCCCTTCCCCCCTCAACAAATGACCTTACATGTAGACTTTTTTGCTTCCCTTAATTTTTCATCAAAATTCAACAAAATGAGAAAGAAGAGAAAAAGAAAACAAACATTGAAGTAGATTGTGTTCAAATAATCAGTATGGTACATCTATGTTTCAACCTCCCACCCCCAATATGTAATGCAATAAGAGTTAAGTGTTTGAATTCTACCCCACCCTCCACCCCCCCCCCCCTCCGACATAAAAATGGTATAAGGCTCCTCTTGAATTGACCAACTTGCATGGTGGATACAATCATTACACACACCAATGAACAATCTCGGTCTGTCATTACCTTGACGTTATTTTCTCTCTTTGTGATTTTTTCGCATTTCTGCTCTGGATCTCGTAATGGCTTGTCAAATATTGGTTTGTTAATTCATGAAAGCGTTGGCTCTCCAAATCGACAGTCACCGTATTCCACGAGGATTTGAAACACTTATGAAAATTTGTTTTGCTTATTATCATGCAGCATTATTACCAGGTTTTGTCCTTCAGAGTATGGAACTCCAAAGAATAGCATTTGTGTTTATTATGTGTTTATTATGTTTGTGTGCATCGCTGCATGATTGGAAAGTCTTGCTGCATTGAAAGCTTTCAATATTAATGTGTACAGAAAAGCTGTTGGACTATATTGTGTATAACTGTAGTGTATAATTTGTGACTATTTTTTGTTCAACTGGTCTCTTTCAATTTTAAACATGTTGACTAGACACAAAATGTGATTTGTACAGAAGTAATGTTTTGTTAATTTTCACCAATGATTTAAAAAATACACTTTTATGTGTGTGCATACATGTATGTGTGAGTGTGTGTGTGTGTGTGTGTGTGTGTGTAGGCCTATGTGCATGTGTGTGTGTGTGTGTGTGTGTGTGTGTGTGTGTGTGTATGTGTATGTGTATGTCTGTATCTGTGTATTTGTATGTCTGAATGTGTTGTGTGTATATCTATATGTTTGTGTGAATGTGTGTGTCTACATGTATGTGTATGTGTGTCTATGTGTATGTGTGTGTCTGTGTCTGTTTGTATGTCTACAGTAAGTCTTTTCTGCATCACATCACTGTTACTGTACATTCCCCTTTCTTTTAAGTACAAATATTACATATGAACTCATATGCATAATAGTGGCATTACTGAATATAGAGCCTTGGTATTCTTCTACCACACTTCAGGTTAAACTAAACCACATGCTGTCCTATGATTAAAGTGCACTATAAAATGAACTTGACTTGTACTACAAGGTTCAAATTTCACACAAAGGTCATTCTAGGGTGACTCCAGCATCTGTCCAAATGGTCATCGTTCTGAAAAGCTTTGCTCTAGGTGACTGATAGGATAATTCAGACGTGCACTCCCAACTTACAATTCTCTGTGATCGACATGTAGTTGCTAAAAGGATTTGGTGTTTACATGTAGCCCTAGCCTTTGAAATTGAAAGAGCGTATATGCTTAGTATTGGTTTACGGTGAAGACATTTTTCTTGTCATTTATATTTACTACTTTTCACTCTAGTTTAAAGGAATAAAGCCCAATTATAGTTTCGCTCAATCAGACAACTTTTTTCATCAATGTTTCACAAAGTATTGTCCTGCCAGATATCAGAAGAAAAAAAAACACATTCTGAAAATTATTAAAAATGACATTGAGACTTTGTTTAATTATCCAAGAGCTAATACAGTGTATCACTACGTGCATTTCCTACATGAAAAAAAAAGTTGAGGCCCCCAACTTTTTAATTTTTTTTTATCAATTTCTCCAAAATAGAAATGCTTCAAAGTGTGTGAATAAAGTTCATCTAGGAACTCAATAGGAGCAAGTTTCATTTGTCACCATTTATTTATTTATTAATTTATTTCACCAGGGTTGCCCATTCAAGAGATATTGGTCTCCCATGGGGACATGAAAAATATACACTACCTTCATAAAGTACACTTTCTTGTTGACGTTGTTGTTTATAATATTTCTACACTGTGAGAATGTTTTCCTTTGAACAACGAACCAAATCATGAATATAATTCAATTCCACACGATGGCGCCCACCGTACCTCCAGTAAGGCAATTTATACAGAGGATTTTTACGTGCATTTGTTGTACAATTGCAAACCGGAGATAAAAACGCCTGCTGTACTGGAATGAACCTGCGATGACTGTCGGTGGATCCACCGGCCATCTTATCTTTATCTCCTCATTATCTCAGGGTGTAGCCCAGTCTAACAACCAAGTGTGCGGTGACCTAGGGGTGAGCTAATAACGTACGACGAGTGTGTCATCGCCTATCCAGTTTCAAGATCTAGCCGCTTCTCTCTCGCCTCCCGACTTCTTCAGTCTCTCTCACCCTCTCTCGCAATCTTTCTCTCGCGAGTCCTACCTCTTCTTCCCATGCATAAATACAAGACGCGTGGTGGGGAAATAATCTTGACATTCACTTACACTGAAACAACTGTCAGCAGTACGATCGCAGTTAACGCGCAAGTGCCGGAATTCTCCTCGATATGTGATCGCTAATTATAAGCGATCGACACACGCATGGAATCTGATCCTCCGCTTCTCAAATTGCTTGAATATATTTTTAATAAAATGAAATGGACACACTCAATCCCAGATGACTGACCATTGACCGAATTATTGGTTTATTCATGTGGTGCCTACTTTCATCAGAGGTACCAACTTTATTTTTTTCCCACCTACCCTTTCCTGGAAAATAAAAAGAAAGATTGGGATTGCTGACTCATTTACAAAAGCCTAATATACAGTATAAGTAACTCTTAAGATTGTCAATTCACGTTCAAGTCCCATCATCTCCAGTACTTAATTCAGTTGGTCAAATATATGCAGTTAATCTGACAATGTAAAAAAAATCCTAAGTGCGTGAACTTGTTCATTCCAATACATGTACATGTTGACCTCTAGAGCAAAAAGTTCACTTGCTCAAACTTGACATCACATGTAAGCATTCAACGACCTGCTAAATGCCAATGAGCTCCTTGAAAATACAGATGATAGAATATCCTCAATTTGTAAACATAGACAAAGTTTTTTTTCTCAATTCTAAGAAAATAAACTTAAGATTTTGGACATATTCAAATTTTAAAAACAAATGCAAAATGCACAAAAAATAAAGTACCTTAAAAGGCCAAGGTATAGTTTTGGTAAATGGTAAAAAAAAATGAAATTTTTTGCAATTATGTTTTTAGATCGACCTATCCTTGAAATAGCTGGCTCTGAAACCCTCCCATTTTTTTTTAGAAATTAGACCCCCGACATTTCCCGTAGGTAATGTACATACTGCTAGTGTTTTTCTTTAATTTAAACATCATAATTTGTCACTATTAACAATTTTTCAGTAGGTTTGATGTTGTTTCCTAATATCTCGGGGTGACAATAGAATACTTTGTAAAAAATTGATAAAAATTTTGTCTGATCAACCAAAACTATATTTGGGCCTTTAACAAAGAGAAGAATTTAAACATTCACTTCATTCTACTCTTTATTAATCATTCTAATAACTTCATACACAGGAGTCATTAATTGGATTACAAGGTCCACAAACTATGTTGTATATAGTCATACAACAAATGAGAAACCAATTATCACTTAATAGTTAGTTTCTATTACAAGCTGAAGTACCTATGCGTAAGAGCCACTTCAGCAAAGTGGGTGAGTCAGTTTCATACATGTAGTGTAATCAGACTTTTAATACTTGATTAATGGAGTGAGAAGCTTGCAAGTAGCCATGACCTTTGAACAGTTGTAGACACAGAAATTTTTCAGTAACTACATGTACTGGTGCAGAAACTTTCAACTACAGTATTCCAATCGAAATGAGAACAAGGTAAATCTGGGATAGCCAGGCAAACAAGAATAGAAAACTTGTATTGGTAGGTCCAAAACTTTGTGGGTGGACAAATTTATTCTGGCCAATCTAGCTTAAAAGCATCTACACACAATTAGTAACAAAACCAACATAAGTAATTTTGTGGTTTTTGTCATTGTTATAATTAAAATAATAATAAATAAAAAGATGATAGATTAATTAAAAATATTACAATTATCATTGTTAGAATTAAAATAATGATAAGAAAACATGATAAATTAATTTTAAAAAAAATATTGAATACACAAAAGTATTTTATTGAGTACTGGGAGGGTATGTACCTCTTTGTTTTCCTGACATTTACAGACTTTACAAAAAGAGAAGACATGTGGTTTCAAATTTCAAATATCAACCCACTCCTCTCTTAGACTCCTGCATCTCTACTCAGACAAAGACTAAGGTGCGACTTCTTTAAAGCCAAGTTTAGTTTTGGGGATTTTTTGTCATTTGAAAGCTTTATGCCCCAAAGTCATAACCCTGCAATAATAGATTCTGAATGTCTTTAGATTTTTTTAATTAGTTAATGAAAAATCTCGGGGGGAACCCCCGAGATTTTCGACTATACTTTTTATTATAGCACCCAAATGGTTAAAAAGGCTTCAAGGATACATGTGTTATACCTCAATTATAAGAGCAGACTCTGCTCTTTCAGAT
>JZLH01S0599986.1:14296-39920 GCA_001188425.1 Eucidaris tribuloides
CCCCCCCAATATTTTCATGGGGGGGGGGGGCGGATCGCCCCCTGCCCCCACAGGATCGACGGCTCTGACTTTACTACTACTACTACTACTACTACTACTACTACTACTACTACTACTACTACTATCACTATCACTACTACTACTACTACTGCTGCTACTACTACTACTACTACTACTACTGCTACTACTACTACTGCTACTACTACTACTGCTACTAACTGATACTTCCCGTCTCCATACTATTTAGTGTAGAAATTGCGTATTTTTCGTTCACAGATTTTTTTTCTTAGTCTGGTTTTACATTCGCATTAGGGGGAACTTTGCTAGATTAATTTGCTTTCACTCAGAAACATAGCCAAATATAGCCATATAGCCAAATATAGCCAAAAAAACACCCTCATTTTTCTCAGAATGGTATTGAATCTCTCCAGAGACTTTGTGTTAACTTTCAAAGTCAGATGTGTTGTAAAATACAACACTGTTGGTATTCCAAGCAATTTGTTTGGTGTTTCCATAACTCCCATAATAGTGTTGAAATCCAAAACGTCACGGTATCCATTATAGGAAAATATACCACAAACTGTCCGCCAGTACTTTGGCTAACGAAAGTAAGTGTCAAGTTTGAGTTATTGGTGTTTTTCAAATGCCCCAAGCCTGTTGTACCTTTATGCAAAATTTAGAGAAGTAATGATCATTCTTGTAAAAGATATTGAAGTAAACTTGCCATGAAATTCCATTGATTTCAATATAAATAACAGATCTATCCAATTCGCTCATTAATTTGTGAGAAATCACTCTTTTGTCACTTGCTCCTATTTGCCAAAGTTCGGCAGATTTAACCCTCTTGCTACCATTGCCCCCAAACTCCATAGACTTTACACATGATATTCTAATGTGGTACGGAAAGGATTAATTTCCCAGGTTTGATAATGCATGTAGATTTAGCAGTACTGTGACGTGTCGGGAAGGTCCCGCAACCTTTCAGATGAGATTCATTTGAGGTTAGTGTTTGGATGTATTTTTTTTTTACACGTTGTTAAAGCAACTGACACGAGAACACGTAATATAAAACACTATAATGGCTCGATAATAGGACTGTTAAATTGAGCAATTTAGATGTGAAATCTAAATTTAAGCTAAAACAAAAATTTAAGGGCGAATTTTCAATACGCGCATTTTGGACCATGTAATTACCAGCCGACCTTCATTATAGCATTAACAAAATATGACCACTTCCCTTTAGGTTAGTAATCGTTTTGTTATTCACATTCAGGTAAATTCGATTGATTTTTTTCTAGGTACTGATTGGTCTGCTGTACTTGGTTAAAGCTCCAAGATGACTAGTTCTTTGTTTACAAAAAGTAACGCTTCTGGCTAACATGCTGTAAAGTTTGGATGAATTATTGATTAGAGTGGTGAATATAATACATTTAGTATAACTATATCAGGTTCGTGTTTCCACGCCTATCATTAGTTGAACATAAATTATAATTACAAGATAAAATGCGTTGAGCGCTTTTATGTTAATACCAAAATAATAATGACGGACCATTACATAGAAATATTAACAGTATAGCCGCAACGAGCGGGGCTCTATACGCCTATATCATTAGTTTGACATAAATTTAATGCATTTCGGCGTTTATGTTCATACTGTAGTAAATGATGACGGGTCATTACATACAAAATATCAACAGTATAGTCGTAACGAGCGGCACTCTACAAAATTAAAGAAGACCTTAATCGCAAAAGGAGCTAGATCCACTGTAATAACTTTGGAGAAAATGCATTTCTTTTTTCGAGTTTGCATGTACATACCCATATCGACAAATAGACGTAATTTACGCTGTATTTGTACTTTTTGTTTTTAATTTAGCTATCAGACTTTTATTATATAAATATAAATATAGAATATGAGGTTAGAATGGTTCTGATGTTAATTAAAGACTCATTTTTGATAGAGAAATGGATCCAACCCCTTTTGGCAACTAAACTCATTCACGTATACACTTCTGTGAGTTTTTAAATCATTAAAGGCAGTCAATTTTACATATCTTTCCTCGCAAAAAAAAAAAAGAGCTACGATGATCTTTATGCCACTGGCGTGTCTGATAAAGTAATAACAGCTTGAAGGCTCTAAAATAATTGGCAGTCAAAACCTTTAATAAGGTGAAATTAGTGAGAGACAGATTCGATTTTTGTCATGTATACTGCTGTGTTGAGAATTATGTGCATGATATTAATCTGTATTCTATATTTTGCTATTGACACATTATGGTTTAAGTTTTTTGGTGTTCGGGGTGGTTTATGTCTCATCAACATGTTTCATGTATGTCCAATTATATCAATGAATGACTTTTTTTCTTCTTAAATGACTGCTTCCAGACAATAATAGAGTGTCCTTTAATTAAAATCTTACAAACACCATAAAAAGTTTGCGTGACAGGACTGCCCTCCCCATCTCCCTTCCAAAAGCGCCCTCAGCGATGCAAATTATTTTAAAAATTGTCAACCTTAGATTATAGGTTGATTCAACTGAAATATAGCTGACATTTTAACTCGTTCCGCTCATAATACGCTTTTTACCAATACCTATTTTCCTCGTCAATGTAAAATGACTGCTGAAATGGGCCCTTATTGGTTTATAACCTGCGTCATTATATTAAACATATAATGGCCCAGTGAATTTAATTGTTTGATTTTTTATTCGACTGTAGTACTTCCCTTGCATTGGCAATCCGTTGCTAATATTTTCATATGACAAACGAGGTATATGCGGTAATAAAACTTTATCAGTTCGCATTTTTATAATGGGTGGCTATACAATTTACGATACATCGACCTTCGATCACACCAGCAAGTTCGTGTTTTTTTTTATTCCGCGATCCCCGACCTAGTTGATATTATCGCTCTGTAGTAAAATTAACAAACCAACACACACACACACACACACACACAGCACAACACACCAACACACACACCACAAATGTCCACAACACACACAACACACACACAACACACCACACACCACACACACACACACACACAACAGCACACCACACAGATCACATCACATCACACACACACACACACACGACAAGCGAGCGACACACACACACCACACACAACACAACAACACACACCACACACGACACACACACAACACACACACAACACAGCACACACACACCATCAATTGAGTATTCTAGATATTTGAGTGTGGTTTATTAACTCAATCATAATTTGCAATGGATGGGGTTTCTGTCATTTCAATCACTGTAGACAGAAAAGAAAGAGTGCATTATTACTGGAGATTTTAAGATTGACGTACTGAACAAAATAATCCCCTCTCTCATAACTTTATAAATACATTCATTTCACACTCTTATTCAACCCAAATATTCAAAGAAACTCGTATAACTGCTATTTACGCAACTACTCTTGATAATATATTTTATACCTATCATGAAAATATTATCATTAATCTTGTACGACGCGCGAAAATTAATTTATTCTCACATTTCTAACAACGTTCGTGGATTAGAACCAAGAATTAATATTCTGTTCATCGGGCTTCCTCAGTGGTCAAGTGATAATGACAGCTGTCTAGTAATTAGGAAGTCGTGGTTTCAATCCCCACTCAAGTCTGCCTGTGATATATTTTTTTCACATCGGTTCACCAAGCATTTTGTTTAAGCGTCGAAGAACCAAAAACATTATTAATTAATTATCCTGAAAATGTTGTGAAATCTGGAACTGTTTTCACGGATGTCAGTGACTATTTGACCCTTTGAAGAATCTTTCTATTTCTCTGACAACAAAGAAACAAAGAGAGCTACCCATCTTTTATAACAAGGCTTTTCCACGTCTTCACCCACCGATGCACTTATATGGTACAGTATTTAGGTTACACGTATATTCAAATTCTTAACGATGTACATTCCATCACTTGTCTACTTGTCTACTTTCTTGCTTTTCATGACAAACGTTAATTGGGTTAACATATTCAAATTTCTGGCTTTGTATGCCTTGTGTGTTTTAATAATTATAACATATACAGGTATGTAGAAACAACTGGTTTCTAATGCCTTGTATATTATAACTATAATGTACACCTGCATGTTGAAATGGCTTTTTCCAATCCCTTGTACATTATAATAACTATAAAATACACCTTTTTTTTAAAAAAAAATAGTTTCCAATACAATCATAGTAAATATAATGTACACCCGTATGTAGAAACAACTTGTTTCCAATACCTACCACATTATAACAATTATAACATTCCCCAATGAATTGTACATTAGAGTAACCATAATGTACAGCTGTATGTTGAAATGACTTGTTTCCAATACCTTGTACATTATAGTAATTATAACATACACCTGTATTTCCTATACCTAATACATTATAGTAGTTATAACGTACACCTACATGTTGAAATGATTGGTTTCTAATGTCTTGTACATTATAATCAACGTAGAATGTTGATAGATATGATTTCTTTCTGAAAATTGAAGAAAAATAAAATATCACACAAAATGGCCTGAAAAAGGGATGTTCATGCTCTTCTCTAATGACTGGTGTCACATGTGATTGTTTTGCTTCCTTGGAACGTATGACTGCATGGTATGTGGGCTGTGATCGTTTTCTGATATGTTTTATTCTGATAGTTAGCTAGTCCTTGTGAAATACATGTATACATTTTGTATGGTTGCATAAATGGTATGTGATGGAAAATTTCTGACAATTTGCGTGGTCCATGTAAAAGATGCATTTTTCCTAATTTCTAGAACGGTAGAGTTGAGATATTCCTGACAATTTAGCTGGTCCATGTAAAAGATGCATTATTTCTGACTTTTATAAGGGAAGAGATGGGATATTCCTGACAACAGCAAATAAAAGTGGGCAGTTCCTAGTCCACATTGAAATGTTAACTTGTTATTGGTGTTCTGATATCATTACAATGTAATCTGCTTGTACTGATTTTACACAGCTACTGAGATAGTATGACTCATTTTATGATGGTATGATATGTATCCTCCCTTGTCAAAAGTATTGCAACATACACCATAACGTATGTATTTTGAGCTGAAGGGATTTTTTTATAATGATATCCTAGTGAATATAATCATTATGATATCCTCGGAGATTGAAATACAAATATTACGTAACTTATTCAGAATGTTCTCATTTTCCCCTTTCTTTTTCTGAGGGCGGGGCAGCTGGTTGGCTACCTTCATTGCTCTATAACAGTATGCGGATAACAGAATAATTTTCATATAAAATTTGTGTTTACATTGTTAACCCACAATTTTAAAAAAAGTCTTTCGATAATCCCAACCCCATAATACAAGATACATAATGGCTATGTGGTAGTTCTTGATTGTTCTATATTTGTTTTCGTTTTATTTATTATTATTATTTTTTCTTCTCTCTGTTTATTCTGCTTCCAATACATTGATTCTTGACTGTCTCCATATTTGGCAACTATCGAACTTTTTCGGATCTTACTACTGTACAAGTCTTCTTTTATGTAGGTTCCATCATATTTCTCATGATTTCGCTTGCCTACACGATATTGATTATAAAATTGATTAATTTGTAAGTTTTGTTATACTTGTATCGTCATTTATTCGTATCTTTTGCATCATTGTATGCGTGTTATATTGTTACAAAATGTCATTTTTTTTAGAAATATGAAAAATAAATGGAATTGAATTGAATTGAAAAAAAATTAGTATTGGAAATGAAGTCAATAAATATTAATTCTCCTTTCTTCCACAAGGCGGAGAGATTATCAAATGCAGACGCACCTACGGCAGAGGGGCTGGAACACAAAAAATTGACATTGTTTGGCTTCCTACAGGGGTGAGGTGTTTAATTCACCCTAGCATCGCTTTTCGATTTCATATTTCCCGTGAAACGGTTTTTATGGTTAGGACAGACATCCAACAAACAGACCATCACCAGTGTGGTGGCTTAATTGGTTAGAGCGTCCGCCTCACATCCAGAAGGTCACGCGTTCGAGCCCTGGCCGGGTCATACCAAATACTAAATGGTACCTTCTGCTTTCTAGCCAGGCGCTCGACATTCTAGAGCAGAGAAGGGTAATAATAGCATTTGTGTTGTGCATTGCCTATTTGACTGAAGTGGCTACCCTGGTTAAATAAAAAATGTTTATAATAATAATTGTTATTATTATTATTATTATCATCATCATCATCATCATCATCATCATCATCATCATTATTATTATTATTATTATAAAAAAAATGCCAACATGTTACTCTGAAGCGGTCTCAGAAAAAAACTACACCCGGAAAAGAAGAAAGTGCCTCCTATCTTCAAAAGACAGTGGTAAGGAGGATACACCCCATAATTTTGACAGAACCTGTTTCTTTCTCAATTCTGGCGGTTTACTATTGCAAACGTCCTAAGACTTTTCTTTACATTAGATTTAATGATGTGGATCGAATGCCAACATCTTTAATTAGTAGCCGTATACTCCTTACCACTGTCTTATGAAGATAGGAGGCGCTTTCTTCTTCTCCGGGTGCGGTCTTCTTTCTGAGACCGCTTTAGAGTAACATATTGACAATATTTAGTTTGTTGGATGTCTTTCCAAACTATCAAAACCGTTTCACGGGAAATATGTTAACAGAGTTGCGATGCCAAGGTGAATTAAACACCCCACCCCTGTAGGGAGCCAAACAATGTTAAATTTTGTGTTCCAGCCCCTCTGACGTGAGTGAGCCTGCATTGGATGATCTCTCCGCCTTGGAGAAGAAAGGAAACGAATATTTATTGACTTCATTTCAAATAATTTGTCATTTTCCAGTTATAAGTTTACTAGGACATCATTATGGAAATCCGCTTCAACTCATAACGCATGTGTTTAGCGTATGTTGCAATGCTTTTGGCAGGGCCGGAACTTACGTATGCATAATCTACATGTATGAGGTTTAAGATGGTCCATGTATTTTATTTGTGTATGATATGCGTTATGCGTACACATGTGTATATACATGCATATTTTGTCGGTAGGTGTACTTTCTTTAAAAAGTTATGACAATTATTTCATTTCATTATTTTCAACAGTTCAGCAAGGATAGGTCGTTTTTCGTATATGGATATCGTTTCGACATCGCAGATTGCCAACTCACAGGGAGAAATACAGGCCATTTGAAGCCAGTCGCGGACCGTCACGGCCACCTGCATGACGTCACCCACATTTTCAAGAAGCTCGCCGTGTACGGAATACTTTCTTATCGACGTTCGCCCTTCCTTCGTCTCCAAGGCTACGTAGATGTTGCCGTCTTGGTCGCA
This sequence comes from Eucidaris tribuloides, assembly GCA_001188425.1. NCBI lineage: Eukaryota > Metazoa > Echinodermata > Echinoidea > Cidaroida > Cidaridae > Eucidaris > Eucidaris tribuloides. The sequence continues at coordinate 21,626 of JZLH01S0599986.1, forward strand.
CGTCGAGTGTGGGAGGCAGCCTTTTTGACCTGGCATCCTACCAACATCTTTGCCGTTTTGAGTGATGATCTGAACAGCATCGCTGATACCCCTAAGACAGTGGGTGATGGCGATGTGATCATTCTGTGTGACGGACATGAACCATGGCTGTAGACTCGTTTTCACGCTCTTGATTGGTGATCCTCCAGTTGGCTTGAACATCTCAATGGTATTGAATTCTGCGTAACCCATGTAGACGTTGTCGCTAGAGTCTACGCACACAGAACATATGTAACTGGTCTTCTTCGTGACGAATGTGGTGGACAGTCTAACGCCTTCAAGTGTGATGACACTCAACTTTCGATCTGTCTCACACACGACAAAGTTGCCATCACTCATGACTGCCATAGAGTGTATCTTCACGTCTTCCACAATCCTGGTCCGCTCCTTGGTGTCGATCTTAAAGATGTCCACTCCGCCGTTGCTGTACCCTACTGCTAGTCGCCTTCCAGCCAGGGCCAGGAACGTATTCATCTGTCCCCGCTTATCCTCCGGGAGATCGAACCGATGCAAGAGCTGTCGTGTGACGGCTTCCACGCGTCCAAGGATGATGACGGGATTTGGCGTAAACGTAACTTCGACGCTACCGATATTGGACAGCACTCCTCGTTCTGAAGAGGCTTGGAGAATGGCGTCGGTCTTATCGATGGCGGCGCCGTACTTGTCTTGACGGTTGAAATAGCTCGCGTTCCCAATCACGTCAGCAAAAGTGGCTTCGCACGTCGTGAGTTGTGCCGCCACCTGCTGGCATATATCTCGGTCGGCCATTGTATCCAGCGAAGAAACTTCCTGTAAGAGGGTATCTCTTTCTTTGGTGAGTTTGTCAAGAGCCTCGCAGAAGACTTTGTAGATACTTTCTTTCACTGCTTGAACGGCGGCCTGTTTTTGTTTGTGGGTACTGATTGTTGCTTCCCTGTTTCGTTGTAGTTCCTCAGATATGCTTGTTCGCAACCTTGACTTTGTTCAGATACAATTTCAGCTTGTGTTCGATTCGTCCACGTTCCTCCTCCACTGGTACAAATTCGTGACCTCTGTGGCATTTCGCGATACAAACTATACACCCCATGGTTTGACACTCTCTGCAGAAACACGTAGCGGGTTCATTTGCATGATTGCTGCAGTTGTGGTGCTTGTTAGTGTCATCGTCTGAAAGAAAGGCAATTATAACGACATTAACTAAACCCAACTACTTCTACCACCACCACCACCACTACTATTACTACATGTACTACTACTATTACTACTACTACTACTACTACTACTACTACTACTACTACTACTACCACCACCACTACTATTACTACTACTACTACTACTACTACTACTACTACTACTACTACTACCACCACTACTACTACTACTACTACTACCACCACCACCACTACTACCACCACCACTACTACTATACTACTACTACTACTACTACTACTACTACTACTACTTGATATCAAACGCTCCCATCTAAATCCTGATAAAAGCAAGTCCTTAAGTGCCAAAACTGCAGAATAATACAAATTCTTGGTGCAAAACGTCGCACACAGGACAATTGCCTTTAAAGACCACCGATCAAAAGAAACCGTTTCCACATGGGTTTCCATGGTAACCATTTACTGAATTCGCATGCAATGTGTCCAACACATAGAATGGGCTGCAAACAAGTTTTGTAATGTGTTTGTCCTGTCTGTGACGCAAAATGCCCATTTTGGGGAAAAAAAGTTTTCATGTCTTTGCACCATTTTTCGCAGAAATTCAGTTCGCGTCCTCCTAACTTTAGATACCAAATTTTCTAAATAGAATGAAATATAGTAAAACATGTAAATATCATTTGTGAAGATTCATGTTTATTGCTAATGGCGCGAAAAGACCGAAATGCATTACCTGCTGTGTACAATCTCTCGGCCAAATCAGCTCTCTCGACGTACTTCAGTGCTTCAGCTAACGTGGACCGGACGGTCGCCGGTGGCCCACTTTCATTATTAAGCCAACTGATAAGCATCGCCCGAGTTGCTCCGACAATGTCCCCGGGGGAGTTGTGCTTCAGTTGATTCAGTCTGGCCTCCTTGATGCCCAGTCTGATCCCGAGGGTCGTATACTTCTGTGGGTCCAGATCTGACGCGATGTCCGACAGTTCGAGTTCAGAGATGTCTGCGTCCATTCTTGTGTGGAAAGTTGTTACATCCTAATTATGTTAAATCGTATATAGGCCTACTAGTTATCTTTTACTCCTACCCTCTCATTTCCTCTTTTTATTGTACCAATATTGCTACCACTGCTGCCACCACTATAACAACAAATATCACCATCATCACCACCACTACGGTATACTAACACTTACGTACACTACAACTGTGATCCGTCACCACGATACCATGATAAAGTGGCACAACCCAAAGGTAAGGAAAGTGCCAAATATCGTAATTATGATGTAAACTTTGAAAGTGAATTGTCCTTAAAAATCAACAATGACCTTTACATGTTGCAAATGTTTGAATATTTATATTTTTCAACCAAAGGAGTTTTTCTTTCTATGTTTATGTTTCAAAAGATGTACGACTGTACTACTACTACTACTACTACTACTACTACTACTACTACTACTACTACTACTACTACTACTACTACTACGACTACTACTACTACTACTACTAACTACTACTACTACTACTACTACTACTACTACGTACTACTACACTACTACTACTACTACTACTACCTACTACTACTACTACTACTACTACTACTACTACTACTACTACTACTTCTACTACTACTACTACTACTACTACTACTACTACTACTACTACTACTACTACTACTACTACTACTACCACTACTACCACTACTACTACTACTACTACTACTACTACTACTACTACTACTACTACTACTACTACTACTCACTACTACCACTACTACTACTACTACTACTACTACTACTACTACTACTACTACTACTACTACTACTATTACGTTTATTACGTCATCTACTACTTATCAATTTTCTGGTTTATTTATCTTGACAGGTATATACAATGACCCGAGATGTACCAAGAACAGTACCACATGTGTTTTGGTTGTCGGATACAACGCGACTGATACGAAGAATCCATACTGGATCCTTAAAAACAGGTACGTATGGTGTTTTTTTTTTATTTATAATTTTTTTTTTTGGTAATGACATTTATTTTCTTCCTTTTTGCATTAATGATATCGTGGTGTGGAAAGAACAACATTCTGGTAACATGTCGTTATTAGTTTTTCTCATAAAACAACAAATTCATGACGTACGGATCTCAAACTTTCAGCACACCATTTTGTAAGTACTAAACTACCGTTTGGTATTGATAATGAAGGGAAGTAATGGACTAACGCATTGTAAATACAGTGTGATATCTCATTACAGTGTTCAATTCAAGCATTTTAACATTGTGAATCATCAATTCACAGTGTGAAACAGAACATCGCTATGTAAACACTGTGAAAAAAACCTCACCACAGTGTGAAAGCATCTTCACAGTGTGTAATTTGGGCGTTTTCACATGCCGACTATGTGAACACACTGTGACACACTGTGGGACACTGTGTTCTTTCCACAGGGCAGGTTTCATGTATATAAATTGAATGAACTATTACGTAACTTTCGTGACAAATGGATTAATACCCCTCTATTGTTTTCTCTTGTTCTGTTTCGTTTGTTTGGTTTGGTTAATTTAATCTACAGTTGGGGAACAAGCTGGGGAATGGACGGTTTTATGTACATGTCGATGTTCAAGGACAACCAATGCGGAATAGCCAATAACGTCAGCTTCCCAATTCGTCTAGGTTAGATCGACGTGGACCGCCAGTGACCTTAACCAACTTAATTTTCAATTTACAGAAGAGTGAGGTTTATCTAACGAATATTCTTAAAGATAAAGGCTAATTGTGGAATTCCAATTAAAACAGCTGTCAAACTTTGATATAATCTACATAATAGTGCTTAAATAGACAAATAAAAACATCATAGCAAACAAACGGTTGGAATGTTATGGTAAGTCGATGCTCCAAAAGTTGAGTATGTTTATGTCTTTTTTTTCAATATAAAGGAAGATTGTATTCTTAAGTGTGATAAGGTCAGATGATAGATACATGGTAAATAGATTAAATAGATAAAATATAGGTTGAAGGATAGAGATAGAGATAGAGAGATAGATAGATACATAGATACATAGATACATAGATACATAGATACATACATACATAATGTAGAAAGATAGATACATGTAAGATATAAATCACTAGATAAATCACTATGTTTCATATTAAAGGTTAGTGACATGATTGGGAACACTTGAAAATGCCTCAAGATTCAAGAACCAAATGAGTTGATGCCAACTATACACCAGCTGGAGTGGATCTCCCAGCTGGAAGGATTTGTCTGTAATTTGTTTACTTAAGGAGAATCAAGCATGCATACTACTTTTTAAATTTTATCAGGTCACGATAAAAATAAGACCCATACACAGCAGGTTTGCCTGCCACAAGGGATAATTGACATTAGTTTTTTTTTTAGAATGAGTTAATGTTTTACTACAAGATTTTCACATGATAATCCTTGCATAGTTTACTTGATTCTAGAGTAGTTTCAGCCCAAGTTGAGGACTACCCCGAATCATGTCATTTACCTTTAATTCATTTGTCAACTGAGAAGTAATCCAATATTACGTACCCTTACGAAAATGCTATTACACTCCAATAGAAACAATGGGAAAGGAATATAAAACTAGGAAGAAAAGGAATAAGATATTGAAGATCTTCCTCCAGAAACAACCAAAATGTAGGCCGTCAGGTCTAAGAGTTTTTTTTCCAAACGCTCCGATTCCTGGCTAATAGGGCATATCATTCGCATTTGATCCTGGTTTACCACTCAGCAACCAGTTTTATAAAAGCTGTCAAAAAGGTTCTTTTGTGAGTTTGCGTGTGTGCTAGATTTTCAAGCTCGCAGCGTGCCTGCATAACTTGTTGTTATATTGTAAAATCTCTAGCTGATGACATCATGCAACGCAAAGTACTGTGTGTCTCAAAAAAATGTACAAATAAAAAGCGCCCTCTTTGGCAAATAGAAATACTGTTGTGACATGATGCTTACATCAACGTCAAGCGCAAAGTTTCAGCTTTCAAATGCTGTTTGTTTTGTTCAGTTTGCTTGTTTTAATCGCGAGATATGTTGTAAACAACAAAAGAGTGAAATCACAATTGTGCCAATTTTACTCGGGACTGGAGTAAAAGTGGTACAATTATAATTTTACCCTTTTGTTTTTAAATACAGATTTCTCAACAATTGAACAGAACTAACGGTATTTAAAAGCTATGACTATGCTCTTCATGTTGATGTAAGCATCATGTCACAAGAGGATTTTTTCATTGCCAAAGAGGGCACTTTTCACTGTCACAATTTTTTTGAGACACACTGTACATCAGCTTGGACAAACAACTTTTGACACGTTTGGTAAAATTGATTGCTAAGCAGTCATCTACGACTGGATATGAATGACAATGAACCCCATTTAAAACAAAATGATTACCATTTCGTGATATTATGATATCTTTCTTTTTTTTTAATTTTGCAAGATATTGGGATTTAATCTGGGTTTTCTTTTTTCACTCACAAAATGTACACTAGACTCTCATTATAAGAAACTGCATGGGACCAGGAAAATTACTTTGTTACACATTATCATGGTTGCAAACACAATAAATTCAGGAAATTCAATTTTCTGACCAGAAAAAATTGTTAATTTTATTAGTGTCCTTCATAACAGGAGTCCTCTGCATCATTGTTTTACAGATGTGTGCATGTGTTTGCAAGTACTTCACCTACCCTCCCTATACTAAAAAGTATTGCAACATACACTATATCGCATGCATTTTACGTTGAAGGGGTCTTTCTATAATGATATGAAGTTTATTATTGGAAAATAACAAATTATTTGAGATGACATCAATGAATATTCTTTCTCGTTTCTTCTCCAAGGTGGAGAGATTATCAAATGCAGGCGCGCCCACGACAGAGGGGCTGGAACATAAAATTTAACATTGTTTCGCCTCCCTATAGGGGTGGGGTGTTAATTCACACTAGCATAGTAATTTGGTTTCATTAACCAATGAAACGGTTTTGATGGTTTGAAAAGACTTCCAACAAACAAAAAATATCAATATGTTCATTTGAAGGGGTCTCAGAAAGAAGACCACGCCCTTGAAGACGAAAGTGACCTCCTATCTTCATAAGACCAGTCACATGGAGGATAAGGCTACTGATTAAAGATGATGGCCTTCTCTTCGTATCATTATATCCAATGTACTGTGAAGTCTCATGACAGTAAATTTTATCATGTTTACAATAATAAACTGCATTAAGATTGAAAAAGAATAAGAAATTATAACTTAAAGAGGTCTTGTTTAAAATATGGGGCGTTTCCTCTTAACCACTGTCTTATGAAGATAGGAGGTCACTTTCGTCTTCGAGGGGTGTGGTCTTCTTCCTGAGACCCCTTCAGAGGAACATATTGACACTTTGTGTTTGCTGGAAGTCTTTCCAAACCATCAAAACCGTTTCATTGGTTATATTAAACCGAATTACGATGCTAGTGTGAATTAACAACCCACCGTTACAGGGAGGCGAAAAAATGTTAATGCCCCTGAAAAATGAAAAAATGCCCCTCTGTCGTGGGTGCGCCTGCATTTGGTAATCTCTCCGCCTTGGAGAAGAAACGAGAAAGAATATTTATTGCTTTCTTTTCAAATAATTTGTTACTTTCCAATAATAAACTTCATTAGGACGTCATTACAGAAAGATCCCTTCAACGTAAAATATATGCGTTATAGTGTATATTGCAATAATTTTGAGTAGGGAGGGTAGTCTCCAGTAAGACTCCACATTTATTGTAAGAGGATTACGAGCACGTCACTCTTACATAATACAAAATAGAACACTCAAAATGTAGATTGTACAGGAATACTGTTTATTGCTCGACTTTACAAAATGTATTTGAATACCTTGATTGGGTTATAAATAGTATAACAAGTACTGAATAAAATTTATATTGTCCAATATAAAGAATTATGTGTGGTACTTTCTTCAAACAGCGAAACCTACTGCTACAGTCTCATGCCACCCTAGTTTGAAACTAATAAACTACAATAGGAGTTTGTTGAAAAAAGAAACAATATCAGTTATCTTCTACTGATCCATCTACCCACCCATACGAACCCAAAATATTCATGCTTTTCCCTGGTTTCCCCCAAATCATATTACTAATTAAAAAGATTAATAAAAAAAAATGGATTTTCAAAAGAAACGGTTGATTTCTGACCTCAACCTTTGACAGATTAATACACAAATCTTCTAATTTCATCTTTATCCCAAATTTTATTATTGTTCGAATATAACCCAATGCCACCGGAATTCTGTAATTCTCATAGATTTAATGCGTGGTACATCCATTTGCGTGGCCAATGGGTTAGATTTGAAATATTTCAGCAGAAGATTACTTACTTTGCTATACAGGGTGGCCCAGAAAGAATGCGAACGAGTACGATCGCTAATTATTCACACATTATCTTGGCAAATAGTCATTTTTAATATATTTTATTCGTTGGTTTAACATATCTTTCGTCTAATAAAACTTGATCTCAAGTATCATGTTGATTTGAGTAAGGCATTTTGCAGTTCAAGGTGCCCATTTTTATCGGAGGCAATGGCGAATTTTGCAATTTGCCCAATTTTTTCACAGCGGCGTCTAATCGGAACGTCCGAATATTCTGGCGCACCAGGTCTTGCCATGCCGGGACGACCACGCATATTGACAGAAATGGAGGAGCATAGCTCGGCATCGTCTTTCCATTATAAAGCGTAGGGCATTCCAGTTCTTTGTCATTGCGGTTGTCTCCGGGTAGGCCTAAGCGAGTATGCCAGAATATCACGGCGTTCGATGACCGCCCGCTGTGAGAAAATGCTAATTTGGGAAATTGCATGCCTCACGAAAAAATCGCCGCTAGAAAGTAAACCGCATTACTCAGAATCAATGATTTGGTTCATTTTATGGAAAAAGAATTTTCTAACAAACGAAATAAAAATTAATGACATTTTGCCGATAATGTTGAAGAAATTAGCGATCATACTCGTAGCATTCTTTCTGGGCCACCCTGTATAGAAGAAGATGTAAATGCCCTGATGAATGAATAAAGATTTTTTTTGGCTAACGAATGTGGTAGGATATATTGCATGAATTGTAGGTATCATGCTTCTGTACACACTAAAAAATAAAGGTGCGTACAAGGTGCAACTTTGCGGAAATAGGTGCAGATCAATTTCTGTCGCGGTATTCGAGCAAATCTGCACCTTTCACGGCTGAGCGCTCGCCCCACTCCATCATGTTTGCAAGTTTGCACCATTTAGGTGCTACAACTTTCCTCCAATAGATCACTTTCATAATGGATTCAAATTTATGGATGTTTTCTCTTCCGAAGCCTGGTGATGAGCTATTTCTTTCACCTGTTTCTATGAATACAAATTCAATACTGAAAATGCAACTTGAATACATTATACTATTTTCTATGTCGGACGAGTTCAGACAAGCTTTCAGGTTGTCAATAACAACCTTTATTTAAAAGGTATGCCTAGAATATGAATATATTACGATAACGGCCTATAGGTCCAAGTTTGCACCTTAAAAGGATGAAAATAATGCACCTTCGAATTCAACGCAATATAATCAGGTGGCAATCAACACCTTCACGGCCAGCGTGATGGGTAAGTGGGTAGAGCGTACGCCTCACGTTCGGAAGGTCGCAGGTTCGAGCCCCGGCAGGGTCATATATATATACGAGTTTTTAAGTACTTTGTAAATGTTAATACATTGTATTATGATATGTAAATACTGCAAATAGCACTCAAATGAACGTAAATTGCGGTTAACACACACGGTTTGCAAGAAAAAGAAGAATACTTTTTTTATTTTCTGTGGTGCAATCCTGCACCTTTCAGAAAGGTGCAAAGTTGCACCTATAAAGGTGCTCCCAGTGTGACATTGGTCTGCACTTTTAAAGGCGCAAAGTTGAACCTATTTTTGTTGGTGTAGATATAACAAAGCGTACATCACTCTGCCACTCCACACAAATAAATTCGACGCCCTCTACGATTGACATCCTATATTCTCGATTCTGTAGCTTGCATTTTACACGGCAGAATAAATTTCACTTTTGGGCGTCACTTATTTTGATTATTTAGGACTAGATACGATTATAATTCCATTCCAATTCAAACATACTAGATTCTAATAAATAAACGATTTATCATATCAGTCATAAAAACACAGTAACTCTACTTTCAATGGCAAGAGAATACATAAAATATATGAATATTGAAAGACACATGTAACGATTGTTATAAACTGAATTTTGAGTACAAAAAACCCCATTCAATTTCATTGCTGAAGGATATGCGGAAATGTGTTATTTGTTTGCTGTTTTTTACTTGGTATTTTATTCATGTTTTGACTAATGAGACATAATTATAACATAAGGGGGCACACGATTTTTGTGTGTAGGGGCTCATGCAACCACAGACCGTACACACACGCAAGAGCACGTACGCGCACACATACACGCACACACAAACGCGCACACATTTAATTGTTGGAGGATATGCGGAAATGTGTTATTTGTTTGTTGTTTGTATTCATGTTTTGACTAACGAGACATTATACATTCAATGTACACTGCACGCCATAAGTTAGTCATAACGCCAAATTTTGTAGTGTCGGACAAACATTTTCGGAAAGGATTTGATTTTCAACATTTCAAAGGAATTTGTTTTTACCCAGACCATTCACACCGGATCTCGCTCTATATACCGCTGCCGCAACACACCACATTTGGAATCAGTTTTGGCAGTTTTGGAATGGGGGGGGGGGGGCGAAAGACCTAAGAGGGCACACGATTTTGTGTGTAGGGGCTCATCCAACCAAATACCATACACACGCGCACGCGCACGTACGCGCACACATACACGCACACACAAACGCGCGCACACACACACACACACACACACACACACACACACACACACACACACACACACACACACACACACACACACTACACACACTACACACACACTACACACACACACACACACACACGACACACACGTACACACGACTACACACACACACACACACACACACACACACACACACACACACACACACACACACACACACACACACACACAACACACACACACACACACACACACACACACACACACACACACACACACACACACACAATTCACACACACTATTTGAGATTTTACTCGGTGTCTGGCCGTAAACGAATATGAACTCATTACACTGGCTTCCTTTGAACTATAGATTAATTTTCAAACTACTCTTGTTTGTTTACAGAACACTCAATAACCAGGCACCAGAATGTTTTAAGTATTTGTCTGAATTTCTATACACCCACAAGATCACTAAGGTCAGTCAGTGTACCTCTCCGTCTCACATATTCAATTACTCGAACATTAGCCGGTGATAGAACGTTTACTGTGTCGGCTTCAAAATACTGAAATGATTTGCCACTTACAATAAGACAGTCTTCATCAATAACTATTTTCAGAAAGGCATTAAAACCCCATCTTTTTAGTAGTTTGTAGTTTTAAGAATACGTATAGTTGTACACAGTTGTAGGCGCCTTTTATTCGAATTCTTATCTTTTTATGCTCCGCAAACGCAAGTTCCGGAGGCATACATGTTTTCGGGTTGTCCGTCCGTGCGTCGCGGTCCGTCCGTCGTCGTCCGTCCTACCGTCCGTCCGTCCGGTCCTGTCCTCCGTTCCGTGCCGTCGTTCCGTCACGTCCGTCGTCGTTACCGATCTCGTTACGCCGATTAACTTGAGAACCCCGCGATGCGATTTTGACGTAACTAGACCAAGGGTATGTACTACTGAAGCACCAATGAACTTGATTAGATTTTGGAGGCTGAAAAGCGTTCAAAGTCAAAGGTCACCGGGCCTTAAAATGTCTGAATTTGGGCATCGTTAGCCGCGATAACTTGAGAGCGGGACTGGTCGCGATTTGTCATGTAATTGGGTGAGTTATGTATTAGAGCACCAATGAACTGGGATTAGATTTTGGGGGCTGAAGCGGTGCAAAGTCAAAAGGTCACCGGCCTTAAATATGATCTGATTTGGGCTCTTACCGCGTATAACTGAGAACCCCATCGGATTTTGATCGTAACAGGACCAAGTTATGTACTATAGGCCACCAACATGAACTGATTAGATTTTGAGCTGAAAGGTCAAAGTCAAGGTCACCAGGCCTAAATGATGTCTGATTTGGGCCGTTACCGCGGATAACTGTGAGAGTGGCTGGTGCGGATTTGTGAAGTGTAACTTGGGTGAAGTATGTCATTAGAGGCCACAATTGAACTGATTAGGATTTTTTGGGCTGAAGGTGCCAAAGCGTCAAAGTCACCGGGCCTTAAATAGTCTACTTTGGGCTGCGTTACCACGATAACTTGAGACCCCTGACGTATTTGATGTAACTAGGACAAGTTATGTAGCTATGGCCACCAATGAACTTGATTAGATTTGGAGCTCAAGGTTCAAAGGTCACCGCGGCCGTAAATATGTCTGATTTGGCTGTTAGCCGCGATAACTGAGAGAGCGGCCTGTCGATTTGCATGTACTTGGGTGAATGTATTATTAGGACCACCGCATACTGAACCTGATTGAAGTTATCATTTGGGCGAAATGGTCAAAAGGTCAAGAGGTCACCGGCGCCTTAAATTATGTCTGATTTGGGCTCGTTAACGCGATAACTTGAGAACGGCCAGTTGGAATTTTCATTGTACGTGGGTGAAGTATGTATGTATGGGACCAATGAACTGATTAGATTTTGGAGCTGAAAGGGTCAAAGGACAAAATGGTCACGAGCCTAAAATTGTCTATTTGGCTCGTTACGCATGATAACTTAGAACGCGCTGTCAGAATTTTTGTTATATTTGGGTGAAGCTATGTAGTTATGAGGCACCAATAACTGATTAGATTTTGAGCTCAAGGTCAAAGGTCAACCGGCGCCTAAATATGTCTGATTGGCTCATCAACTGTGATAACTGAGTATGACTTTCGATTTTGATGTAACTTGGGAGGAAGTATCTTATATAAGGCATGAATTTACTGCTCCATTTTGGAGTTGAAGGTCAGAGGTCAAAGGTCACCGGGCCTTAAATTGCTGATTTGGCTCGTTACGCGATAACTTGAGAGCGGCTTTAAATTGGATGTTTACCTGTAAGCTTGCCGTCAAAGGTCACTGGCGCTTTCATTATCTTATTCATCTAAATTGGTCTTGCCTACCGATGGTAACTTGAAGCTTTTTCAAATTACATTCAATGGAATGGGAGGGTGCAGGCTGCGGAGGCATACCCATTCGACTACGCGCAGATCGAACTGCCTGCAGGTTTCTACTTCTTTTTGCTTTCTTGTTTTTCTTTCTTTCTTTTCTGTCTTTCAATTTGGCTATCTTTCTTTCCTTGTATAGAAGTAGTTTGGCATGAGTACAACATAAGCATAGCCCTACTACACCAGTTATTCCGACTCCACCGTTCTGGTTTTTGCGCAACAAAATTGTATTCCACAGTCTGTTTCGTACTTTCCAGTATAATACGGCCATTGCTACTTCTGATATGCTTATGACGTCAGCTGACAGCTGATCACGTGGTATGGGTTCACTTGGCGCCATAAAACTCCCACTCTTGATCGCAGTTGCGTAAAATTTTGGATTTCCCGCCAACAGCAGGTTAGTAGATGGGGCTACCCACGACTGCACAACCTCGGTCGACTGGTCCCACTTCAGTAGCGATTTGGAATACGGTAATCCCGTCGCTTCGCAAAACTTCGACAACGTTTCGGCCGGTTTCGTAAGCAGATCGTCTGCATCGATAATAACCGGACTGGAATCGTGGTGTTCGCGGACGTATTTCCACAAATTACAGAGGTCCTTGTGAAAGGATCTGGCCATCAGTACTGGATTATGAAGATCCAGATCGAATTTCCGTTCGTCTTTGGCTTCATCTGTCAGGTATCCGATCTCCAGAAGGGTGTCGTAAGTAGCTCTGCGGTAGGAATTGATCGACCGTACTGGATGGCGAATAAGGAACGCATGTCTGAAGCCGCTCAGCAAGTATGGACGACAGTGATCAGTGACCATCGAAAAGGCCATATCTTTGACGATGATGTGTTTACTAGGACATTTGGCTGACTCTTGGAGTCTTTCGGTGACCAGTGAATAACTGTGTACAAAACAATACAAAATGGTCGTATGAATAAAAACAATGAATTTACATTTTTCATATCACAATTACTCACAAGACATTGTGGAACTTCAATTTAAAAAAAAACTGTCAAACTTCAATATCTGAGCTTCATAATACTGCTTAAATAGACAACGTCCTAAACATCCTAGCATAAAACAAGTTCGAACAGTTATGATAGCATGAAATGCATGGATAAACATTTCCCCTTATCTATTACTCAGGTTGAATATGAAATAGACCTATCATGCCTATAACACAGTAGTCTATAGCAGGAAATAGACACGGTCAGGAGAAGGTGGATACTGTAGATTTCACTCTTTTAAAGGAAAGCACTTTTATGATCACTTTGAAGAACACTTTTCAGGGATATTTTTAGAGTTATGAAAGACACTTAGATATGAAGCTCATTTTTTTTTTAACTGTAGCCATTGTTAGCTTGTTTTGCAAGCATGGAAACTGCATAACGCTTTGTCCATTCACGATTTCATGAATCTATGTTTTGAAGACTAAGTATTGACATATTTTTTCCTCTCAAGATCTAAGGAAGACTATAAGTAAGTAGCTAGGAGTTAATGAAGTACAAAATTTAAAAAAGGGCGAGGTATCCTTTCCGAATACTAAAACAACAAGGCTGAAAGAATTTCTGTTTAGAAGGCAGATCATTACGAATGTTCAATCGTATTCAGTCTCTAAAAAGTGCAGTGCACAACATGATGCAAATAAATGAATGTAATCGCCCGATGACGAAATCTTTGACGATAATATATGTTAAAGTATAATTACAATAACGTTATATATTTACAAGTGAGGCGTGACGGTTGTATGATGTGATGACAAAATGGATCAGTTATTCTATATTATCTTCTGTACTATTAACTTGGATAAAAGCATATTATTTCTAAGACTAGACCGATTCGTGAATATGACTCTGCCCCGTCTCTAATTGTATATCTATCGCCACCGAATGACCCTACAATATTAGGCCACTTTCTCTTCAAACTGTATATTTAAATATTTTTTTTTTACATATTTTCATTTGCTATTGCTTCTCCTAAATGTTACGTTTTAACTTTATGTAGTTTTCATTTATATAGATGTTTTTGTTTCGTTTATATGTTGTGTTTTGGAATTTTTCCTCGTGTTGCATATTATGTTAATTGGTTTAATTTGTCATTTTCCACGTGTTTTTTTTCGCTTTTCTTTTGTACATCTATGTTGCTTTTCATAGACGTATACTCAAAATTTTTCAAAGGGATGTTTTATTGTTGAAAAGGAAGCGACAAACAGAAATGGAGGGTCATCACAACACCGACGGCAACCATTTTGTAAAGGGGGTGTTTTCAGGAAAAGGGGGATGTCTTTCCTGAAAAGGAGAATGGTTTGCAGAAAACGGGTTGTTAAATACCCTCCTTTTGCAAAGAAAGGAGTGTTTGAACACTCACCCCCCCCGTACGCCTATACAGTGTGTCTCAAAAATAATTGTGCAAGTAAAAAGCGCCCTCTTAGGTAATGAGAAAAACATTTTTGTGACGACATGCTTACGTCACCATCACGGACATAGGCTTAGCATTCAAATGCCATTTGTTCTGTTCAGTTTGCTTGTTTTAATTTTGAGATAAAATTATGTTCACTTAACAACGAGGAGGTAAAATCACAAATGTGCCACTTTTACTACAGTCAATATAGCATCAGGCCCTCTTCCCGCAAGAGTGACACAGTTCTGATTCCACCGTTTTGTTATTAACAAGATATCTCGAGATCAAAACAAGCAAATTGAACAAAACAAACGGCATTTGAAAGCTAACACTTTGCCCTTGATGTTGACGTAATCATACGTCACAGCAGGATTTTCTAACTGTCAAAGACGGCGCTTTTCACTTGAACAATTTTTTGAGACGTGCTGCAGCATGTCTCAAAAAAATTCTGCAAGTAAAAAGCGCCTTTTTCGGCAATTAGAAGATACTCTTGTGACATTATATGCGACATCACCGTCAAGGGCAAAGTCTTAGCTTTCAAATGCCATTTGTTCTGTTCAATTTTGCTTGCTTTCATCTCGAGATATGTTGTAAACAACAAAAGGGTGGAATCACAATTGTGTCACTTCTACTCGGGACTGTAGTAGAAGTGGCACAATTGCGATTTTACCCTTTCTTATTTAAATTAACATATCTCAAGATTAAGACAAGCAAATGAAACAAAACTAACGGTATTTGAAAGCCGAGACTATGCACCTGACGTTGACGTAAGCATCATGTCACAAGAGTATTTTCTAATTGCCAAAGAGGGCGGTTTTCACTTGCACTTTTTTTTTTAGACACACTGTATATTTTGTTTTTCTAAAGGACCTGCTGACGAACAGCCACTGAGCTGATGCACGTTGTGTGTTGAAATAAAAATTAATATGAAAAGATAGTAATATAGGCAGGATTGAATCAGGGGGTTGTTAACGTTTACCTGTTTCAGGAAGTGGCACTGGCGTATCTTTTTTTTTCATCCTGTTCCCGTTTGGGCCGTACAAACCTTCTTTCTTCCCTCAGATTGAAATAAATAAATAAATAAATATTTTCCATGTTGTTTTCATATTGAGTGATATCAATCTTTAAATCCCTTACCTTCGGGATAGAAATGTACGGAACAATCTCGTTATAAAGAACACTGATACATGTATTACAAACTCTCGTTATAACGAAGTTATTTTTCTGGTCGCAAGTGTCAATCTTTGTTTTGTTTTGTTTTTGTTTGGTATCTTATTGCTTTTGCAACCCTGACATTACAAAATTCATTATAACAAAGTAATTTGTCCAGTCCCCAGCAGTTTGTTACAACGAGAGTCTATTGTATATTAGAATTAAGACCTGCTCTGACAAGTGACTCCCGGTCGTATACAAATCCTCACTGTCCTGAGGTGAATTCACACTTACAGCAAACTTCGCGAAGATTAACTTTGCGAAGTTTGGTAATGTGAACACAAACTTCCCGCGAAACTTCCTGCGAAACCTCTCGCGAAACTTCCCGCAACTTTGTAGGAAACTTCCCGAACATCGAGAAACTTCCCGCGACATTTTGAGTGTGAACACAAACTTCGGGAAGTTATATCCCGTGAGCCTCAGTGCATTTCCGGTGTGGAAACATAAATGCGCACTGTACACAAACATGGATATTTGAATACGTTATGACTTGAGTATACCATGTAGCTCGGATATTTACGTCCGTTTTGTACGCAGCAACATACGTCCAAACTCATTCAATTTTTGTATGAGCTTGGTATACTTTCATCAAAATAAATATGAAATGTAAAGGACATTGGAGCATCGCAGAAACAAAATTCCCGATCAATCTGTAGCAAAATCTCCGTACATTTTGATTGTTTCCGCATGCGCAGTGCGTTCCAAATCTTCGAGAAGTTTCGCGGGAAGTAAATCTTCTCGAAGTTTTGTCCCAGTGTGAACGATCAAGCCAAACTTCGCGAAATCTTCGAGAAGATAAACTTCACGAAGATTTGTAATGTGAATGCACCTTTGGATACAAATATGTTATGAAGCTAACTGATGTAATATCTTACGAAATTCTGTCTGGGTTAATCTCAGATGATGAGGTGAGTTGACAGAGCAATTCGGCTGCCTTCTGGTACTTCGCCTCATTTCCCTCGTATTCCATAGGCAACTCCTCGTTGCAGTGTCTCCTGTATTCTTCTTTGGCGAGGTGACACATACAATACGGTTCGAACCAAATTTCCGTGTCACGAATGGCGCTAAGACATTTTACGAAAGCCGTCGAAATAGCACGAGGATAACACCACACAAACAGACGAACTGGTGTAGAAGTGTCGGCCATAGTGTAACAGCTGTAACAGACAACTATACCTTCTCTGATCGCGTAAAAGGCGCTTAAACTGACTTTTAAAAATTGGAATACAAAAGTTACACTTTGGATAATAGTGATAAACATACAAGGAACACCACATAAACCGTAACTTCCCATTGACCATAGATACTATCTATGCATTGACCTTGGTCACAAATCGCTCTCAAAGTCCAAATGCGAACGAACTATTTCACACACGGTGGCTCCGAATGTAGTTTGATCATGGATCCATGATCAAGATCATCCACACGTGCATCCATGAATAGGATTCATGGTGCATCGCGCGCGCGCGCGCGCGTGTGTGTTTGTGTGTGTGTGTGTGTGTGTGTGTGTGTGTGTGTGTGTGTGTGTGTGTGTGTGTGTGTGTGTGTGTGTGTGTGTGTGTGTGGGTGGTGTGTGTGTGTGTGTGTGTGGTGTGTGTGTGTGTGTGTGTGTGTGTGTGTGTGTGTGTGTGTGTGTGTGTGAGTGTGTGTGTGTGTGTGTGTGTGTGTGTGTGTGTGTGTGTGTGTGTGTGTGTGTGTGTGTGTGTGTGTGTGTGTGTGTGTGTGTGTGTGTGTGTGTGTGTGTGTGTGTGTGTGTGTGTGTGTGTGTGTGTGTGTGTGTGTGTGTGTGTGTGTGTGTGTGTGTGTGTGTGTGTGTGTGTGTGTGTGTGTGTGTGTGTGTGTGTGTGTGTGTGTGTGGTGTGTGTGTGTGTGTGTGTGTGTGTGTGTGTGTGTGTGTGTGTGTCCCCTCCCTTTATTAAATGGATGGTAAAAACAAAGCCATAAACATTCTTAAAAGCACAAATTTAAAGGCAATTTTTCTGCACACCGCCTCCATTTCCCCAGGGGCGTCGATCCGTGTTTCGGATGGGGGAAGTGAAAAAAGGTCAAAATGTTTCGGCGACAGAAATTTTGCGCGAGAAGCGCGCCGAAAATTTTGCATATTTGATGGTATTTTTATGCTATAGTTTAATGGTTTTATAATGCTTTTCAAAGCTTTTTAAACATATCCTCCTTGTATTGTGTATTATGATTTTTTCAAGTTTTCAAAAT
>JZLH01S0599986.1:40529-58073 GCA_001188425.1 Eucidaris tribuloides
TTTTTTTAAACCAAGCAATACCTTACAGAATTTTACATAAAATGTTTCAAGTTGGACCAAGTTTTCAAAACCCCAAATCTCACTGCCGTATACCAAAATAGGCAAAATAAATTCATCAAATAACTCAAGTTGGATGTCTTCGGGCCTCATGGCCCTTTCAACACTATTATTACAATTTGAAGATAAAATATAAAGTAATCACATACAGTCAACCGTTCATTCTGAAAGTTAAACATCTGGATATTTCTAACTTTTCCTCTTAAAAAATAGCAACTTTCGTCTACAAAGCATTCACAGTAAAATACCACATTTGGCAATATTTAGACCATTTTGAAGTTCATCTGCACTTTCAGCAATTAACAGTATCATCAGCATAAAGCAGAGTAAATACGTTCAGATACAATTTAATTCCTTTTCATAAAATAAATCATGAATTGACAATGAAAGAGAGCATTGTATCTTTCTTGCAAAAATGATTCGAAATCATTTAAATACAATGTAAATAAAATGGGAGACAGATTTTCCCCTTGTCTTACACCTATACATTACTACGAAAGAAATTAGATTTCTGATCGTCATATTACATAATTATGCATGATTTGGTGTTCTCATACATATCATACGCAGTAATTTGCCAGTTACTCCATGGTTAAGTAATTTATTCCACAATGAGTTTCGGTTAACTAAGTCAAACGCTTTTTTTGTAATCCACAAAAAAAGATACCTAAAACTTTCAACGATGTAATGCTGGGGAAGAAAATATTCGAGTGTTTTTTGGCAGATCGGGGGCGCACAAGCGCGCCCTCTCCGAATTTCAATTGATTATAACGTCATAAAAGAGCTTTAAAAATCTTCAAAATTAGATTATAATAATAGGTGCATAATAATAAATCGATATTTGGACCGAAATTTTACTGCTAAGGCCCTTCTACCGGCCAGACGAAACTATTTTTCTTTCAATACAATTTCACTGCTTCCTAAACTAATTCGCTGACAAACGTATTTCCCTTGATTTCATTAGCAAATCAATTCAGCTATATTCAAATGAACTTGACGTCTTTTAAAATCAATAAAATCACTCTCAGTTCGCAAGTCAATTTCTTAACTAATTCGTCGTCGAATCAATCCGTAAATCCAATTTGTAACAAATTAATTTGCCATTTATTTAGACTTAATCGCCAAAATTATTCTTCAAGAATTGATTTTGTGAAGTATTCGCAAATAATTATATTAAAAAATGAATTTACAATTTACAATTTTTGGTCGAAGGGGCTCTCTTTCGGGGCGCCCCGCTTGTAGGGACCACATCCAGCAGAGATCATCAATGGAATTATTATTTTTTTTTTATCTGTGGAATTTTTTTATTAACTATTATTACCGTTTCTCTGCTTTCGTTGTCAATTTGAATTATATATGCAATTATTATATATCGTATGTACATTATCAAAATTATCACCGTGTTTCCATAATTAATGTGGCTATGACATCGCTTTTTTCTGAATGAACAGATAAGAATCCTATTATTGTGAAATTACCCTTTGCATTTTCTACACCATGAGACAGTCATACCAGATGGCAAACAAGATATTGAACTATATTCAGTGGCAAATACAAGTGGGATGCAATAAAGGTAATGACCATTTGCATTATTAAAACACATTTGATTAAAATATTAAGTAGCATCTTGCTTGCAGTTGAATGCGTATATAATATTATGGTTGAACATTTTTTTAAGGAATACGAACTTATTTGCATACAGCCAATCAGAGATCAGCAGGCCAGCCGCTTCGTAGCAGCGCGTTAAATTTGCGTGTACGCGATTTGTCCGCACGACCCGCACGCCGGCTATATGGGTTTCACGCCGTGCAACCGGGCATAATGCCCGGTTCCGGGTTTATGCCGTGTAAAAACAAAACATATGGGTTGGTATACACAGCTTACTCACTTATGCCGCCTAAAATCAGAAATGGGGCCTGTTCCTTAAACTGCCCCCCCCTAATACCGGGATGGGTCTAAAAAATTGTAATAACATGCGCAAACACCCATATCCACCAAGTTTGCAAACCGGGCATATGCCCGGTTCCGGGTGTATGCCGGTTTTGTTTGGTGTGTAAACCTATGAATATGCCCGTTTCCGGCCGGGGTCTACATTTTTTTAGGAGTACGAACTCATTTGCATACAGAACATCGAAATTAGCACTACAGCCGCTCCAGTATCGTAGCAGCGCGCTAAATACTTCATGTATACGCGATAATATGTCCGCACGACCCGCACGCCGGCCATAGGCCTATGGGTTTCACGCCGTGCAACCGGGATATCCCGTTCCGGAGTATGCCAATATCACAAACGTATGGGTTTGGTATACACAGTTTACACACTTATGCCCGCCTAAAACCGGAAATCGGGCATATCCCTAAACTTGCCCCCTAATACGGCGGTGCATGGGTCTAAAAAGTTGCAATAACATGCGCAAACACCGATTCCAGCAGTGTTTGCAAACCGGGCATTGCCCGGTCTGTTGGGTGTGTAAACCTATGAATAAGCCCGGTTTCCGGGTCTTACAAGACACACACACCTACACACACACCACACACACACACCACACACACACACACACCACACACCACCACAACACACACTACACACACACACACACACACACACACACACAACACACACACACACACACACACACACACACACACACACACACACTGCACTGTCAGAGTTTAAACATTCCACTATACATAATATTAAGACCCCAAATTCTAAATAATACTTCACACAAATCGAGACACACAATGCTCTTCCAAAGGTCACAAAAACAGTCCAGGGAACTAAAGCATTTATTTTGTGAGATGATATTAATTATTTATTCATTAACAAGCCGGCGCCAACAAATGTCTCCGGCAAACTCCTCAATCCAAATGATATGAAATAATTCGTATTTATGCATCTAGGTTCAAGGTCTGCTCAATAATGACAAACGAATTTGCACAAGATGGTAGTAATGCAGACAATATACTTTACGGCGCATACATACACAAAGTTATTATCTTTCAAATAGTTCGACCTCGTTTATCCGAACTCCGATTACTCCCCCCCCCAAAAAAAAAAAAACTCGTTAATAAGCTGCAATTTCGGGGTGTTTTTAAATATGTGTCGCCTTTTATGTACATTATGCAGAGTTTTCGGTCCACTGTCATGACAGGATGAGAAAAACGCCCTCTTTTGACTAAAATAATAAAAAGAGTGCGCTAATAACTCCCATAATGCAACCGAAACAGCCATGGCAGTGTGGAAAGAATGTAACATTTAACTTCCTCCCACAATCTGTACACTGTGGCACTGCAACAGTCCAAGTTTGTGAATATGTGTATGTATTCTATGACTAGTTGTCATCCTCTCTGTGGTTGAGTTGACCCTTGACAGTATGCCTTAATGTGACTCTGTGCCACTGACAAATCATATCAATAAATCTTATAACGTGTATTAATGGTTTTAGTGTTGGAGTTTGCGTCTATTTCAAACTCCACATTCAACCCCCCTAACCCTAAAAAAAAAAAAAAAAAAAAAACCTTAAAAGGAAGTGACTGATTGGGAGAAGTTCTTACTTTGGGATAGAACTACTCGGGAATCAAGTATACTGTTCAAGGCTTTTGCTATCTAAATTTTCTGGCCAAATGTGTATTACTTTTGAAACAGTCACCATCGGTACTCAGTGAAACAGGCAAATTTGCTGTGTAGCTTTGTATAAGATCAATTTCTATCAGGGCACCGTTATAATTCAATATTGGTACATGAATGCTTGTTTCTCCACAAGTAAACACATTCAAGACAAATCCTTCCAGCCGGTTGATACACTCCAGCTGGTGTATAATGATACATGTTCTAACCAGTGCAGTTCTTGAGGCATTTTTGACTTCTCCTAATCATGTCAATGCCCGTGAAGAAACATCATCAGTTATGTTTGTGCATGAATCAAATATTCGATGAAATCGCTTATCCGGATGGGTGGTGGTGTTGGGCGTGGCCGGATAAACACGGTCGGAGTCGAGGATTGTATCTTGTAAAAAAAAATCAACAGATTAGGGCTATTGATACCGCATGGCCGAGGAAAAAACAACAGGAACTGTACATTTAAGCAGGGGCAGCGCCAGCGTAAAATCAGAAGTAGGGCGAAAACCAATAGGGGCAAAAATGTCAGAGGCCAAAATTTCATGCAACCCCCTTGATTTTTCGATTTCGTTTTTTTAAGCGCCCCCCCCCCCCCGGGCCCTCCTGTGGGGCCGCCCTGCATTTAATGTGTCTTTCCAAAAATAATAGCTTATCTGTATGTAATTCATCTGATAGACCCTTCGTTTGCAAGTAGAATGACACCAAGATTATCTATTTTGATTTAGTATTTTTTTTTTATTTCATGGCTATTTTGTGATGTAAATATGATATGCGTGCACCAGTAACGTATAATTTCTATGGGACAATAAGAGGCATCGTATACCGCGTTACCGCTGGGAAAGCTGAAATGCACTGGTTTACAGAATTTGCTCTGAAATGAAACTACTGAACGAATATTGACTATCTAAAAATTGTATCGCTCAGAAAAGAACACGCTATCGGATGAATGGAAAACTAACATTTTTCTGAATGAAGGAAAATTATAATGAGGGCATAAATCACCAAATTAGCATTCCATTTTTTCTGGGCCTCCTAATAAGGGGTTCAGTAGCGACACGTTTCTGTTATTGCTACGTTATTGTTCATGTTATCTGTCCTTGTGATTTCGTGCTCCAATGCTTCCATTCACTTGAAGGTCACTGCCAATAATTGGATAAAATGCAGGAAATGTCATATTTTGCTCATCAACCAGTGTTGGCGAGAACATAATTGTGTTCCTACGATAATTTTATTAATTATACAAGCTCTGTAGTAAATCATCATTTGAAACACCGGAAACGCACTGTGGATGTGCTGAATTGCTGATATCATTAAGGCAAAGTCTATACAATATTTTGTCTTCGACAATACATCAAAATGTGATGAGTATGTTTCATTTACACTGAGAAATATAATTATCTACCAATATCAGTATCATGCTGGTGAACATGTTCACTGCATTCCAATTACCGTGCGACCTTCAAATCGCTTATTAGGTATGGATTCGTTGTAATTTTCACAATCGACCGAACAAGACTAGAAGTGGAATTTGTTTTTCACAATAACTGAAACCTTGACGAATAATGTTTGAATGGATGCATGTGATTCTTCCTTGATATTCAGTATCACAGTACACGTCTATAAATGCTCAGTCAGCACTTATAAGTAAATAACATGATTGGAGGTAGTCCTCAATTTGGTGTAAGACTATTCCTGAATCAAATAAACTATGCAAAGATTCTGCTCTGAAGAATTTGTGGTCAAACGTTGACTCATTTTAAAGAACTACCATCAGTATCCTTTGCGATAGGCAAATTTGTTGTGTAGCCTTCTATGAGATCAATTTCTATCAGGGCATGAGTGTAAGTCAATAATGGTATGTTCACGCTTGATTCACCTTAAGTAAAAAAAAACAATTATAAGACAAATCCTTCCAGTCAATATTTACACTCCAGGTAGTGTATGCACTGTTATATGTCCGAATTGTTTGCTTTTTGAGGCATTTTCAAGTGTGATCAGCCTTTAAGTTCACCGATGAACAATTAAATTCATTCGAATTTGCTCGCACTCTGCCAACATGCACAGTTATAATCAAATCATACGAGTAACAAACAGTCCTTTCCGTTTTGTCTTATATTACTGATTGCCAGGAGCGTAGCCAGCTTTTTGCCATGGGGGGGGGGGGGGGCAAGGCACCCGAATGTACCGACAAACTCCCGACGTACCGACATTTTCGTGTTGTGTAATGATAACAGTTTAATGATTTACGATGACAGTGAATAATACACAGGGGCGGGTCTAGCTTTTTGGTAAGGTTTGTTTTGAGTGAATGGTGATTGGAGAAAATTTTAAAAATTGCTTATGTTTGCGCGCGAAGCGCGCCGAAAATTTTCAAAATGTGTTTGTTTTCGCGCGAAGCACGACGAAATTTGAAAACTGTACATGTTTGCGCGCGAAGTGCGCCAAAATTTGAGAATTTTGTATGAAAATTTGAAAATTGCGTATGTTTGATACTGTATTTTTAAACAAATTTTGCAATAGGCTCATTTTGTTTTTCCTGACATCTACTAACATAATAAGATCATACGAATTTTTCACTTGGCAACTCAAGGGAGGGGGGGGGGGTAAACCGTCCTAACGGCCACCCCTCCGCTACTGATGCAAATATAAGATGCTTCTTCTACTAATAATGGTAATGTATGCGCGAGTGAGCGAAGCGAACGAGCAATTCAGACATTAATAGATTTTCAAGTCAAAGAAAGTAAGTTGAATTTCTACAACCGTAACGAAGCCTTCTGGTGTTCTGATATTATTGGTATCAGCACTCAGCAGTACTCTAATTTAATAGGAACACACAAGTATAATCATGCAACAAGTTTTGTAATTCAACATTGCTTGGGAAGAACATTAGTGGCTTTTGGTTTGGCTGGCGAACGAGGAACGGGCCGAAGGGCAAAATATTTCCATCCACTTTACATGGCGGAGCTAATGTGCTCCGGTATGAAATAGCGTTCTATTCTCTTTTCCAAAGATGTTTTCCTAAACGTACACATTGCTGAAATGTTGAATCTTTTAACTGTTTAATGTTGTAGGCCTATAAGCATTTTGTCGGTACATCATTATGCTCGGGTCGGTTGATTTGGAACGTTTTCGATGTAGGCCTATATACATTTGACTCAAGTTGACTGTACCAAGTGTCATCCCCGGGGTGTCATCAATCATAGTACTCATGACAAGACGGTTTGCCTTGTTACCGAAAAAACTCCTGACATAAGAAAATCACTTATGCGAGCGAGCGGAGCGAGCGAGCTTGAAAAAAAAAGATTTTTACATTTAAAAAATGCAATTTCTTTCAATATTTCTGTTGTCTTTTGAGATATTTCGTCGGTACAAAATTATTGTTTGTCGGTCTGCGTGTACCGACGGAGTCTTCTTGTACCGACGAATTCCGAAAGAGCATTATTGGGGGGGGGGCACATGGCCCCTCTGCCCCCCCCCTCTTGGCACGCTAATGCATTTTCTCCTTCAGCCATAGACCAAGTTATTGCACCATACACAATGTTTGAAGATGAGAATACACTGTACCATCAATGCATTGCTATACTGTCTTATTGATAGTTATACGGTGTCTTTTCAAAACATTTTGTGCAGCAACAAAACATAAATATCAGGAGATCATTAGAAGTTACTTGCACATCAAAAACTTTTAAAGGCAGTCATGCTGGCAGTATTACGCTGTACTATAAAACCTGGGCGTTTTTAAGAGTTAAAGGTAATAGATATTGCATCCTCCACGTTCTAAGACGTAGAGAACTCGCTATACAGTATTAAAGGCAGTGGATCTCATTTGCAAACATCCCCGCAGACCAGGAAAAGATAACACATGCCCTTAGGCTATTGATGAAGGGCATGTCTGTAAAATCTGGGGGTCAGTGATTGCCTAGAATTTGAAAAAAAAATGCAAAAGATAAACAATAGCCGTTTAGTGTACGTTCTATGGCAGGATTTTTTTTTCTCGTGAAGAAGAAAATTCAAACCTGAGTCTAACCGGTCACTATAATTCTACTAAAACTGAGTTTCTAGCTCCTATATTTTGCTAAAGGTTCCCATATGGCATTTTCTTCTAAATGCCATTGTATTTACACAATGTAAATTTTTAGGCATGCAAAAGATATCCCCTGCCTTTAATTATCAGACAAAATAGTCAGAGAAAAATGTTCCAGCAAGTTTCAGCTGTGGAGCTGAACAAAATAATGCATTGCAAACATGATCCAAACAAGTACAGAACGTTTAAAAACATTTCTTTAGGTTATGATAGGCGGTTCGAGTGTGTTTTACTTCATACCGTCTCTTACCTCCATCTCTTTCGAATACAATAACCAGTAATGTTTGTATTGCATCTGAAAATAATTCACCAGAATGTCAGATATTTCAGTTCACGAGGATTGTGCAAAAAGACCAAATAAAATACACTCGTGTTGCACAACTCACCATGACCATTAAGATATCTTACAAGTGCATTTTATTTTCTTGAATGTGATATGTTTCCTAGCTAATTTACGACATAAGCACCAATCATTATTGCTGTTTCTGTTATTATTATAAATTATTCATTATTATTATTATTATTATTATTATTATTATTATTATTATTATTATTATTATTATTATTATTATTATTATTATTATTATTATTATTATTATTATTATTATTATTATTATTATTATTATTATTATCATTATTATTATTATTATTATTATTATTATTATTATTATTATTATTATTATTATTATTATTATTATTATTATTATTATTATTATTATTATTATTACTCATTATTATTATTATTATTATTATTATTATTATTATTATTATTATTATTATTATTATTATTATTATTATTAAATATTATTGCATCGATTTATTTTTCTTTCAAAAACAAAACAAACAAGGGTGTTTATAAAATCCCTATGATATCGATATGTACTGAGGTTTACCAATAGATCAATATTTCACGATGATTGTCATTAGATTTTCATTTCACTATGCTGATATTTCGGGCTAAATCAGAAGTATGAAAAGGATAAATAAATGAAAAGCGGGTCGGAATGATTTGATATTATTGTGCGGATCAAAGAAACTCGTCTATTTATACGGCCAACGAAGGACGTTGACGGTTGATCAGTTGCCAATAGAAGCACCGCGTCTATCTGTATATTCGAGTCCAACTGGACTTTCATCATAAAGGAAACCCCCTCGGAGATGATACCTAATCATAAATAAATTGCTTTAAATCATACATCGCTGTCTTCATCAATCAAATTATGACACACTTTTTCTTCTTCTTCTTGAATAGGCTTGGATTTAAGGCCGCTCGAACGGCTTGGTTGAAGACTTCGACGACGCCCTCTTGCGTCTTCGCCGAACATTCGGCGTAGGCCAGGGCGAATATGCTCTTCGATATCTGGACGCCCTAGAAATCAAAACAAAATGACATACGATGGTTATTAATTTATTCATTGTTTTAGTTCAAAGATATCTGCAAACATGAACTATTGCGTCATCTTTTGTTATGGTCTCAAATCCCCCCCCCCCTCCCGACGTGGCAAACGATTTGTGTAGGGTTTTTTTAACTGGATTAGTTTATAACGAAGAAAGGTCAAGACAAAAGTTGGTGATGTTATTGAGTGGCAGAAGTTAACAATTTTGCAAAGATTTTATTCATCAGAAGAAAAATACATCAAAATACAGTATTCAGAATAAAAATACATAATACAGGTTCCATACATGACTTTTTAAAGAAAATTGACCTGTAAGTACGATCACACTTCGAACATTAGCGTGCAGTTGGGGGCTATATAATTCTCAAAACAACAAACGACAATCAAAGAATATGATTTCCTCTCAGGAATACCTTCTTCTCCCTAAAAAAGAAATGATATTAGGCCTACACAACTGTCATTTTTATGCCTTCGCAACGAAGTTGCCGGAGGCATCATGTTTTCGAGTTGTCCGTCCGTCCGTCCGTCTGTCTGTCCATCCGTCTATTACCGGTTCTCGTTATCGCGATAACTTATGAATAGCCGATCGGATTTTGATGTATTTAGGGCTAAGTATGTGACAATGAACTGATTAGATTTCGGAGTTGAAAGGTCAAAAGTCACGAGGCCTCATACATATCTGATTTGGGTCGTTACTGCGATAACTTAAGAACAGCTGATCGGATGTTGATGTAATTTTGGGTCAGGTATGTTTTATGAGGCTACAATGAGCTGATTAGGTTTCAGAGTTGAAAGGTCAAAGGTCAAAGGTCACGAGGCCTCATATATGTCTGGTTTTGGGCTTGTGGTAGTAGTAGTAGTAGTAGTAGTAGTAGTAGTAGTAGTAGTAGTAGTAGTAGTAGTAGTAGTAGTAGTAGTAATAGTAGTAGTACTTTTTAATTTAGTATAGATGTACTGGTATTGGTAGTGGTGGTGGTCGTAGTAGGCCTAATAGTAATAGTGGAACGTGTACCTGTGACAGTGGTGGTGATGGTGTAGCTTTTTAGTATAATTCTAGAGTACATAGGCCTATACAACGAAGAAGACTAATGAATCATCATTACCTCCTCTTGCATTACCGGTCGATGTTTGTGTTTTTGTAACATGGCGAGTGTGTCTTTGTCTTCCCTTAAATCTGTCTTAGTACCGACCAAGATGATTGGTGTGTTTGGTTGGTGATGACGTACTTCCGGTACCCATTTTAACGATATGTTGTCTCTGGAATCCATATTGACGGTCGAAAAGCACACTAAAAACACGTCCTGGAGAAAAAGGACAACAAAATAGAATATGATGGGTTTAAACGGAGTATTATTATTTCTGTCTAATTGAATTCGGCATGCTATTCACAAGTGTGTGATATAATCCAAAGCACACAATAATTAGAATTTACGAGGAATACCTGCACAGACTCTTTTATGAGCGTCATGTTCATCGTTTGCTAGTCTGGCTTTCAGACATTTATGTTAACCCGTCCTAGAAACTACTATTTTTAGTTACCCGCCTTGACTAAGAATAGTGTCTTGATGTGCTTTCTCAGCAATTAGCAGAGTGAGTATACTCTGGAAGTAGAAAAAGTCGGAGAGTGAGTGTACTCTGGAGGAAGAAAAACTCGGGGAGTGAGTGTACTCTGGGTGGTACAAAAAATCTGGGAGTGTACTCTGGAGGTAGAAAAAGTCGGGGAGTGTACTCCTAAGGTAGAAAAAGTCGGGAATGAGTGTATTCTGGAGGTAAAAAAAGTTGGGGATTGAGTGTACACTGGAGGTAGACAAAGTCGGAAAGTGAGTGCACTCTGGAGGTAGAAAAAGTCGGGAATTGAGCCTACTCTGGAGGTAGAAAAAGTCGGAGAGGGAGTGCACTCTGGAGGTAGAAAACGTCGCATAACCTGGAACCGAGACTAATCGTTTGCATGCAATGTAGTCACCCGCCTGTCATTGAAGCATCTAATTATGGCATATAATATCCTGCTAATACACGAAAGGACGAAGACTCGACGTGTCGTTGGGTTTGGTGGGGCCTCTTCGCTTTTAATGAGTACATGATGTTGACGGGTATCGATCGCATCCAGGCCCATTTTGATTAATAGAATCAAATTGACAGATACGTGACATTCTGCTCTCACATTAGACCAGTGCCCCAAACTGCACTTTAGTCGTTCATGTGCATAATTATAATTGTCTACGGCAGTATTTCTGTTGTACGGTGTAGCTAAGGCCACCACATGATAATCATGATTCATTAAGTACATTCTGATGTTAAGACACTTGGACCTTACGTTGTGATTAAAGGCAGTGTTAAGTTTTGTTAAATGATTAAAAATGAGTTTTCAAATTGTGTTTTTGAGATAGATCAATATCACGTAATTCCCCCTAAATATCACCCCGTCTGAAACGATTCTAAGTTGGAGAAATTAATAATGAAAATAATGACACAGTCGGGGCCCCCAACATTTATCGTACATGTATGAAATATATATAGCAGAAAAAAATGAAACCAGACATCTTCCCTGTACTCAGAGAATACGAACAATAAAGAAATTAAAAATTACACATCGCCGTGAATAGTTTGAGGAAAAAATTTGGTTAGACACACTCGCTCACAATTCAAGATGTATGAATGTTCAAAGTTTATTCAAATCGTTGTTTATGAGGATTTTAAGTTGTGCAACATCAAACACTTTTTAGATTAAAGATGTGGAGAACTCCCATTGCTTATGTAACAAAATTTCACTATTCCATTTTTTATGAAATTATTGATTGGCCTCTTTGCTTGTTGTAAAAAAAAAACAAAGGTTAAAGTCCAAGCAATAAATGATTTGTAATGTTTCTGAAGAATTTGATTACCTTCACAACTAACATTCTAACATAAAATTTGTGTACAAAACCAACGGGGAGTTCTTCACACTTTCATCTCAAAAAGTGGTAGTGTTGCCAGTTTAAGAATCCTCCATACATAAGGATTATGTAAACTTTGAACATTTATAACTCCTGAACGGTTCAGTCAAATTTGTTCAAACTTTCACCATTTTCTTTCTCTTATTGTTATCTATTCTCTGAAGGCAAGTAGATGTCTGGGTTTCATTCCCCTTTAATGATAATTGCTTGCTGGCCATTTAAAAATCGCAATGTTGGTTTTATGTCTGTCGTGATTATATCATGATTAATGAAAGATTGATGAAAATGTTGTCAGATCGACCAAAACTATACCCTGGATTTTAGTTGTGATGGAGTGTGTGATGCAACAGCTTGTTGAAGGTCGACCCCGAATTAAAGCTGTGGTTTTTTTTGACTTGCACATCGAACCGTTTTGCTCAAATTTGATCCAACTGAAGAAAGGTACGGCCATGTGTTTTGAACTGGTAGATTTTCGCGTGACATCAAAAAGTGACCTTTTTTCAATTCTACGAAATGCGCCAATTGTCATTTCAAATGATTTATTTCAATATTTCTGCATGCTACCATAAGAAAAGTATACATATTCTGAAGGGAAATTTCACAAGGAATTAAAAATGCTATTGTTTTTATTCTGGGGGTTAATGGTTAAAGGGAAACAATCAACAGAATGTGAATTTGTCCATGCATAAAATTCTCAACATCATGTGAAATTTTTGTTTCCATCTTATACCCCACATCAAAAAAAGACATAATATTTGAACTCTACAGAGCTACAGCTCTCCAAATATGTATACTTTTACTTATACTACTATACTTATCCTACCTGCTATAGATTTTCTGTTGTGCAAACATCTTTTTGGCATATATGAAAATGTATGAATTTGTTCAAATTCCTGAAGGTAATGATATAATTGTTTCTTTTAAAAATTAACTCAACCTTTACATTTTTAAATAACGGAATTATCATGTCATAAGTGATAAATCAAAAATATATCTTTAAATGAAAAAGTGGGTATTATCATATCCCAAGCAGTGCACATCAATAAAACAGAATACAAGATCATAAAATCCATCGCGTCATATTTCACTGTTCAGACCCACAGGTCTAATTTCCCATTTAAAGTCCAACATTTTTTTCTTTAACTTCTAGATTTTTATTATATCAAAGTTAAAGTCATTCACAAAGTTTAAATGATTGTTAAGTGATTGAAATCACATAAACACAAGTTGGTTTAGGCTTCAAGCCTCTAAGTAGTGAATTATACACAGGTTTTTTTTTTCATGATAATCAATATTAAAGATCCAATAAACTTCAAATGAAGCTTGTATTACTTGTTTTGGGACAGTGACAACAAGTTATTGGTAAATTTGTTGAATTTACCGCGTGCGATCCACAGCTCCACCCTGTCATTTTTTCACTTAAATGGTCATAAGTTCAAAAGTTCAATTGCTTTGTGCAAACTTAGGGTGTCATCTTAAAGATCTCATCAAGAGCTTTAATTTGATATGTAATTTGTCTATATTGGGTATCAAGCTATTAACAAAAATTGAACAAGAACATCTAAAAACTAGCGCAAATGTCACGGCTCCACCCTATGAGACTACCAGTTCAAAACACATGGCCTTATATTCAAAATTTGGGAGTCATACGTTGTAAAGTTTTTGAAATATCAGTGATAAATCATATGAAATTGGGCCATTGCTCAAAATGTATTTTGTAATGGTAGTCTAGGTTTTAGACACTGGGTGGAGGTTCACCCATGCACTGATTCTGAATTTGGTAGATTCCAACCGTAGCAAAGATTGCTTGACAGCCGTTCAGCTAACTTGGTGCATTCTGTTTAAAATTTATCGGCGTTTATTCTCACCACAAAAACCCCGTCTCTTTGGCTCCAAGGATTTTATGAGAGGTGAAGATTCATGTGGATCTTTACATTATAAATGATTTCAGCTAATTTATACTCGATAAGCTCATTTCGGGGTGTGAAAATTACGGGCACATTCCTTTCAAGCTTAACATTGTAATTACAGTTTTACGAGGAGATACATATTTCAATATGAGGCTTGGTAAAGGCGACGAACGACGGGAAAAAGGCTTGATGGAAGATTTAACAACTTTATAGGTTAATACTTAATACCCATTCTTAAAGACACTGTGTCCAATTAAAGCTCAAATATATTTTTAGTCGCTCAGACAATTTTTTTTCATAATTTTTCCCAAAGTATGGTATTGACATGCCAGAGAGCACAAAG
The DNA here is from genome assembly GCA_001188425.1 of Eucidaris tribuloides. Lineage (NCBI taxonomy): Eukaryota > Metazoa > Echinodermata > Echinoidea > Cidaroida > Cidaridae > Eucidaris > Eucidaris tribuloides. Next base: position 54,876 of record JZLH01S0599986.1, read on the forward strand.
CAACGTACTGAAAATTGTTTGATGGCATATTGTGATTTTTCTTTTTTATTATCATGGGGAAAATATAGCATGTTTATTTCCCATGGCAAATAAGTCGGGGACCCCAACTGTTAATCTTCGAATAAATTTCTCAAAAATGGAAGAGTTTCCGAACGTGGGATTTTCAGTGCATTAGGAGATGATATAGGTCTATCTCAAAACAAAATATGAGGAAAATTCATATTTTTACCAAAATGTGTAGATGAATCCCTGAAGAAGAAAAAAATGCACTTCAGAACGATCAATGAGTGCTTTGATACAGACAAAATCTAACAGTGGCCCAATTTATCAAACGCATTTTCCGTATAGACTTTAGTGTTGAAATAAAGCATCCGGTTTACGCGTATTATGGTGATATCCATTCATGATTATTGGGTTATTTGGATTGTGACAGGCACTGACTACATAATTTTCCAAACTTTTGCATTCTGGCAGTTTATTTATCCGATTAGATATCATTATATACTGCAAAGACTTCAAAATTCTACATTTAATCAATTAGTGCTTTTGTTCAATTTTATATGTTTGCAAACTTATTCTTTAGGGTCTCCATGAAAAACAGTGCTCAATCTCTGATGGAGCAACCCTACTGAAAAAGACATAAATAGATAGATAAATAAGTAAATAAGTAAATAACTAAATAAATATATATATATATATATAATATATGAATGAACAAATAAATAAATAATAAATAAATAAATAAATAAATAAATAGATAGATAGATAAATAAATAAATAAATAAATAACAGGTGCTAAATGATTTTTTGCAAACCACAAGGGGGGCACCAGTGTGAAATCTTAGGGAAGGCGAAAACTTTCGGGGGGATGTTGAAAAAAATAAAATAAAGGAATTACACTGCGAAAAAATCTGTTCCTGTATAATATTTTTGAAAATTTCAAAATTTTCGCCCCCTCTACCCCCCCCCCTCCCCGGCGGCACCGCCCCTGCTTTACCATGGTTATTGGATCATTTTGATTGTGACAGCATAATTTTCCAAACTGTTGCATTCTTGGCTGTTTATTTATCCGTTTAGATATCATTATATACTGCAAAGACTTCAAAATTCTACTTTTTAATCAAGCGCTTGCTCCACTTAAAGGTTAGTGACATGATTGGGAACACTTAAAAATGCCTCAAGAACCAAATGAGTTGAAATATATACCAACTGTACACTAGCAGGAGTGGATCACCCACCTGGGAGGATTTGTCTGTAATTTGTTTACTGAAGGAGAATCAAGCATAAACATAGGAGTACCTTAATTTTATCCGGGGATGATAAAAATAAGCCCCATAGAAAGCCACACAGCAGGTTTCCGTGACGAGTGATATTGACATTATTTTACAATGAGTCAACGTTTGACTACAAGATTTTCACAGGAGAATCCTTGCATAGTTTACTTGATTCTAGAGTAGTTTCAGCCCAAGTTGAGGACTACCCCCAATCATGTCATTTACCTTTAAGTTGTTATGTGTTTGTAAACTTTGTATTTTGTTGTAGGGCCTCTATGGAAAACAGTGCTCAATCTCTGATGGAGCCACCCTACTAAATAAATAAATTAATACACATAAATAAATAGATAAATAAATAAATAAATAAATAGATAAATAGATAAATAAATGAATAAATAAATAAATAAATAAATAAATAAATAAATAAATAAATAAATGACAAAATAAATAAATAAATGTAATAGATAAATAAATAAATAAATAAATAAATACTAGTTTAGCAATGTCTTTAATATTAACAGGCAGATTTTTCAAACAGGTGGTAAATGATTTTGTTTATATACCACAGAGGCGGCGCCAGTGTGAAATCTTAGAAAGGCGAAAACTTTTAGGTGGAAGAAAATGTAAAAAAAAAATGATAAATAAATCATTTAACACTGCGAAAACCCTGATTTTCTATATATTGAAAACTTCAGTTGGGCGTCTGTCCCTTCTGCCCCCCCCCCACCCCAAGCCCCGGCGGCACCGCCCCTCCTTTACCATGGTAAAAAGGCGTCTCGGGTGGTGAGCATATTAAGATGGCCGTATACACGTGACAAAATCATGCTGATTTCACTGAAGCCTCATCATTGAGAAGAAAAAAGTCAGAGACTGCGTAATTATTAAGATCACTAGAGATGAGGACAACCACGGCTAGTTTCCGCTGAGGAAATGAAATGGGACCCTTGGTCTAGCATTGATGAGATATGACGACCAATATCATATACAAGGTGATGGCTATCGCTCCAGTGGCAAAACGGTGTATCTTGACAAACTATGTTTTGAGAAAACTAGGTTTAAAGATTGCATCTTACCCTATTGTTTGTTGCTGTTGATTTTAGAAAGGAGAGCAGTTTATTGTGAATTTTCTATAAATATTTTTGGATACAGAGGTCTATATACTAGAATAATTTATTTGAGAACATTCTGATCTTTATTAAATGTCGTTTATCCAAAAGAGCGATTTCAAAAAGTTATGCCTTTAGTAGATCGCGAAATAAGAATTTTTTTACCCATAATGAATGTATCTTCTTCTTCTTCTTCTTTTACCAAAAAAAAAATGTATCTACATTTACAATGATTCAATGTTATTATTATTATTTCATTTTTTTATTTTTATTTTTTGCTGAAAAGATATATCTGAAGATATATGCAGTGTTTCAATGTGCTGGATTATTTTCAAGCAAAAGAGCATATCGGAAGACCGATATGATGGGTGGTGCTTAGGCTTTCTGATTATTCTCTGTTTTTGGTCCATGATGGTTTCCTTAATTGTATTTGTAGTCCTTTTATTTTATTTATTATGAATAATTGTAATGCGCATTTGAATAATCTATATAAAATTTGAGCAATTTTACTTATGTATGTAGTAGTAGTAGTAGTAGTAGTAGTAGTAGTAGTAGTAGTAGTAGTAGTAGTGGTAGTAGTAGTAGTAGTAGTGGTGGTGGTAGTAGTCGTCGTCGTCGTCGTCATCGTCGTCGTCTTCGTCGTCGTCGTAGTAGTAGTAAGTAATAGAAACTTTTACTCAGGGTTTTTCTGCCAAAATATGTATCTCAAGATAGAACTTTTACAATGTGCTGATTTGTTTTTTCATCAAAAGGGCATATCAGAAATTACAACCATTTCAAACCCCCTGTTCTATTCATTTTTTTTATGGCAAAGGGGG